>PVIR01041197.1:0-12869 GCA_004026965.1 Petromus typicus
GCCAGTCATATTCTTGAACTGGAGCAGGAACCCCAAAATGAATACAAGGATGATGTAGTCCTACTCATAGAAAGTTTGCAGTGTACTGGGAGCCTGGGGAGGCAGAGGTAAACACAGAACAATGTTAGTAGACAGAGTATGGGTTGGCAAAAAGAAAATGCTGACAACAGAGTATAGCTGGGGTTAAGAGGAGGATATCATATATGACAGGCTGAGTAAGGAAAGCCTTCATCAAGGAAGTGACATTTAAATCGGCCTTTGGAAACTGGCAGGATTATGTGTTCTTCTGTTCAGATCTTCTTTAATCTTTCTCTTTGTTTTCTCCAGACTGAACTCTTACCCTGCAGTTTTTATTTGTGCTTGTCTCAGGCTGTGGTGGAAGACCTCCTCAGCTTTGGTTTATATTTGATGCCAGATGGGTGAAAAGATGAAAGTTCTTGACATAAAGAGAAAAAATTGTATGCTGAGGTTGCTAAGATCCATGGAAAAGTTGAATTATCCATAACATAGAAGATTAGAGAGATAGAGCCCATATTCACATAATTTTTATTACAGTATGTTGGTATAATTGTTCCATTTTTAGTAATTGTTAATCTGTTACTATGTCTAATTTATAAGTTAAACTACAATTATATACATAGTTATGTAAGGAAGGTCATAATATATAGGGTTTGGTACTGTCTATAGATGTTAGTTTTCAGTTACTATAACAAATACCTAAAATTAATGTAAGAGAAAAGGTTTTTTGGCTGACAGTTTTGGAATTGTCTCCCTTTGTGATTGTGGTGAGGTGGCACATCCTGACAGTGGTAGGTCGCCTGTTTACCTAATGGTGGCTGGAAGCAAAGAGGGGAGCGTGGGGCCAGAGTCCCTTTCTCCCCTCCAAGGCCGTGCACCCTATGGTCTAACTTCCTCCCATGAGGCCCTGTCTGCTAAAGACTCCACCACTTCTCAAAAACATAATGGACTGAGCACCAAGTCTTTGACATATGAACGAACCTTTGCAGTTACTCAGGATCCAAGCTATAACATTTCCAGGCATCTACTGGGGGCTTTGGGGCATTTCTTCATGGATCAGGGAGGTGTACTATAATTTCTTAGCGATTTGAAAATATGTCCTTTACTTTCTTCATTAGAAACATAATTTTGGCATGACCTAAACTTTCAAGATTTAGTATTTAAAGAATTCAGGCCCTGACATCATAGTTATATTACCCATTGTATTTTTCCAGAGAAATTCCTTCTCTTGAATTCATTTATTTATTTTAATGCAGCACTGGTGATGGGGCCCAGAGCCTTACTGATGCTAGCCAAGTGCTCTACCACTGAGCCCCGTCCTTGCCCTGACCTCCATTTTCACTGGAATAAATTGCTTAAAAAAATAGAACTCCAGGGCCAGGGATTTAGCCCAGTTATTTAGCTAAAACCACTGAGCTAAATCCAGCTCTTGGGAGGCAGAGGCAGGAGGATTGCAGTGAGTTTGAGGCTAGCCTGTCTTGCAAGCACAGAGGCTCAGGTTTGATCCCCCATAACCACATACAATACTAGGCGTGGAAACTTACTCTCAGCAGCAATCAGCACCACATACCACAGTGCCGGGTGTGGTGGCTCACGCCTGTAATCCCAGCACTTGGGAGGCAGAGGCAGGAGGATTGCTGTGGTGTGAGTTTGAGGCTGAGCTCAGGGCCAGCTGAACTACAAGGCGAGACCCTCTCTCTCTCAAAAAAAGAGAAAAAAAAAAAAAAAAACTCCAGCCAACATTGCAGTGACATAGTATGAAGAGATTTTTTTTTTTTTTTTTTTTTTTGCAAGAAGGGCCTTGCAAGCACAGGTGCAACTGGAGCAGAAGAAGAGTGGAGAGAGTTTCCATTTATGTTCAGGAGAAGGTAAACTCAGAAAGAGCCCAGCAGTCCCTTAACCCCACACCTCCCCCGCCCCGCTCTCTAGCAGGCCCAAAGAACAAAAGGCAATTCAGTCTGCAGAATATTACCTTGCCTTCCATAGTACCAAACTATTAAAAATAAAACTGTCCCTCAAGGCAAAACATTTCATTTATTTTCCTTTGAATGGCTAACTTGTTTATTAAGATGAACTAAGTGGCTACATCTAGATGGAGCAGAGGCAAGAAAAATTGATTTATCATAGCCTTTCGGGAAGCATGCTTTGTGTTCTTTGGAATTATCTTTGGATTTTAAATGAACAGGACCTACTTCCTCTGCAGTCAGCGTGACTCAGCTCTGCCGTGTGTCCCGTCCTATGTGACCGTCCTTCTTTTACCGATTGGTTCTTGGGGGCTGGATCAAGGTGTTGATAGATTCAGTGGGCTTTAATGAACTTCAGGGGAGCCTTCGCTTGGACTGCTGTTTAATACGGAATAGTTTCATTTGTGCTTTATTTCATATCCGAGACTGCTTCACTGCTGGATCTGTGGAGGTGGGGCTCGAAGCATGGGGGAAACTGCTGAACTGCGGACCCTCGGGTTTGCGAGCCTCTCTGCGGCTCCCTGAGCCCCGCAGTGCCTGCGCCCTGGGCAAAGGTGTTTGTCTCAGCAGGGAGGAGGTCCCTACTGCTGTCTGCTTCTCTAGGGGCGGGAAAGCCAGATCTAATTCCTCTTTTATTGAAGCCCCATTTGCTCTGCACTGCTTGAAAGGAGAAAAAAGGTGTAAATGAGTAAAACAACAGCAATAAAAACCTCCACCCAACTGAGCACTGAAAGAGGAGCCCTTGTTGGAGGAGGGTTGCTTTCCAGTTTGTTAAAAAAAAAAAAAAATTCTCCCATAGAATTTGGACCACAGATGTTTCTTCTCTTCTTTTGGGTGGTGAGTTTTATCTTAACGCACCGCACCTGGATTGTTTCTGATTTGTAATCTCCTGGTACCCGTGTGCTCCCGGAGAATCAGAGTGGTTGTCGGGTAGGTGATTCAGGTGAGGAATCCGAAGCTCGGCGTGGCTTCCCCACCTGCCCAGGATGCGCACGGAGCTCCCAGCAGGCTCACAGGCCTACGCGTGCGCCCCCTGCCCTGTGTGACCTTTACCACCTGGCGTTAGGTTGCACCATCACCGTCACCCTTGTTTTACCAAATGTGCACAGAAGCACGGGGTCGGGGGATGACGAATAAACTGCCTGATCTCTCTGAACTGCGGGAAGAAGCCAGCCTTCTTTCCAAGGTTCCAAAATGGTGAGGTGACATTTGGCAGCTCTTCTTTGTCCCTTTGGAAGACTGTAGCACGTGAGTGTCCTGTGCAGCAGGCAGAGGACAGAGGCCCTAGTTGGGACCCTAACCCTCCCAGGACGGGGGTCCTGGCCCTCAGCTTTTTGTCTGCGGGTGGCCTCTTGAGCACAGAAGTCCAGGTGCTGGGGACCAGACTGTGGCTAAATAGGTACCTTGGGTCCCCTCCCCGATGGCCTCCACCTCCTTGGTCTAGTTTGCATGGGATGAGCAGGTAGCCATTAGCAGCTGTCGCCCTGCAGGAGGGGAGCGCTGGGGAGGACCAGAGGGAAACTATGGTGTCATTCTCACCTCTTTTCCTTTCCCCCATCTGAGATACAGAAGAGCGCAGAGGGAGGCGAGGAAGGCAGGAGGGTTTTGGGTGTGGGCTGTTGGTTTTCACGAAGCCTGCTGGGAGACTGGAATACATGCCACCTGTGGGAGAACAAGGCCCAGCTGCTTCTTTGAGCCCCTCACCAGCCAGGCGGCCAGGCGACCCAGGTGCTCTGCGTTGGGGCTGTATGGAGCTCCCCGAGATGGCCGCTTGGGACCAGCCACTTTCTTCATCCATTTCACATGCGCGCTGTAGCTAAGAGCTTTTTTTATTTATTTATTATTTGCAATGCTGGGGATGCAAGTCAACCTTACACATGCTAGGTGAGGGCTCTACCACTGAGCCACCCCCTAGCCCTCTAAGAGTTTTAATAAAATTAACAGGTTTAATTCCAAACCTATGAATTAATAAACAGGATCAGCCTCTTTGAAAAAGAAGCATTGGGTCTGCGGCCATACCACCCTGAACGTGCCCGATCTCGTCTGAAAAAGAAGCGTGGGGCAGAACGAACTGCTAGAAGGGATGACCTCTTCCTGCTTTTTGTACCCTTGGCGAGCTTCTCTCTGCTGGACCTGCTCAGCAGCTTTTTTTTCTTCTTTTTTTGGTCCTGGGGATAGAACTCAAGGCTTTTGCGCTAAGCTACATCCTCTGCCTTTTTAAACTTATATTTTCTATTCCGAGGCAGAGTGTCACTAAATTGCTAAGTTGCCCTGACTGAGCGTGCGCTTGCAATCCTACCCCAAGCAGAGTGATGGGGTTACAAGTGTGCTCTCCATGTCCGGCCCTGGTCGTATTCCTAGCTGGGTATCACAGTCCCTGGGACTACGTGTGCCAGCAGGGAGCATCTGCTTGGCACAGCTGTCTGGGTCTGCCCGTGCAGGTCTCCAGGTTTGTGGTAGAGAAACCTCGAGTCCTCCATACCACCCTGAGCAGCCTGCCCTCCAGGCTGTTCTTTCTGTTGTGTTTGTGGGAGCTTTGTTTGGGGAGGGCATGGGTGCCCACCGGGAGGGTCACTTGCCAAGTCTTCTCAGCAGAGCTCAGAAGCACATTGCCTTGTCCCGTGGGGGGACTCCTGGGAATTTTGGGGGTGTGGTGGGAATACAAGATAAGAGGAACAGGCCAGGATCTTGTCCTCTGAGAAGTATTTGTCTCCTCTGTTTAAGCAAATCATAATAACCACCTATATAAATGGAATGTTGACTAGTTCTGGAGTGTCTCGTGGCTGTTTGTGTTCAGTTCTCACAGTAACAGTGTGGGGCTGTTAAGCTGAGGATCATGAGTCCTGGCTTCCATTTTCACCTAGGCTCAAAGACAGTAAGTCACTCGAAGAGTAGAATCCAAAGTCTGTTGCCATCTTTTTCCATCGTTCCTCTGGCTGCAGGTCTGGGAAATGGCGTCCTCCGGCTTCACAGGTAGTCCAGTTTAGGGTGGAGAAGGTGGGAAACAAGGGACAGGGTATGACATTTCAGAGCCATAGGTCATCACCGCAGGCCAAGGTGGAGAGACCCTCGCTGATCAGCGCTGCGGAGGCATTGGACTCGGGGTAAAGCGCATGCGCACGCGCACTTGTGCAGGGCCAGGCTCATGACTCTGTCTCTTTTAAAAAGAGTCTGAGTTCTGCAGCTGGTTTGCTTTAACTCCCAGCAACACCAGCATTGTTTCAGAAAGCCACAGAGTTTCCAAACACAATGGAAATTCCACCAGTGTGGGGTGCGGGTTCGGCAACTGGGGTGTGTGCGGACAGGCAGGGGGAGAATTGTTTCTTAATTCATAGCCCTGCCTCCGCTCGGGCCACGGTCCTTCCTGGCTAACAGATTCCACACGGCTCTGCTGCGCAGTTTGTCTGCAGGACGCTCAAGTCTAAGCCTGGGAAAATGGGGCTCTGGAAGGGGTAGGGATGACAGTGGCCATAAAAACCTAACGTGAGTGGAGGACAGCCACATTTGGCATGGCCTCATTGACCCCCTTCCATCAGCTGGTGTCAGAGGAGGCACATGGTGTGAATTAAGCTCCACAGTACAGACATGTTTGCTATTGACAAACTGTTTTTTCTACGATCCTAACAACAGTGTAGATATCCACATATTTTTGCAACACCAGCGACGATATCGACCAACATAGCAGCTGATGTGGCCAAGAAGACTGGTGAGGTGAAACTAAAAGAAAAGGAGTAAATGACCAAAACTAATGACAGCATCTTTGAAAACAGTTTCTCACCAGCTGAAAACACTCAGCAGTCTCTGCAATGAGACTGCTGGCCTTTGTTCAAAGGCAGCTGCACTTTGCTCTGAAGTTTGAAGAGAAGTCAGAACACTTTCCACGATTTGGCTTTTGCTCCCCCTAGGCCCCTCTCACACGTTGCATTTGCATGCAGCTTGGCACTTGACAGGCCAGGCGACCTGACCAGATAGCTCAATATTTGTGAACATCAGTCCTAGATTTCGAAGGAAACTCTTAATAATGATTCTTTAACAAATTCACTGAATTATAGGGAAGTCAGAACCTCTAGGTCAGCAATGGCGAACCTCTAAGAGCTTTCAAAGGTGGCAGATAGCCATAGGTTCAACACCACTGGTCTAGACTCTCAGTCCGACTGCTCTATGAACTGTTTGGAATGCATGTGTCCAGATAGTCAGAGATGTACTCAAAGAGCTTTGCTGCAGAGTGGAATGTGGCAAATGCTATGTGAGCACAGGGAAAGTAAATGATAACCCAGCTCGTGTATATCTGCAATTATTTTATCTATGTAGGAAGACCTGGATTGCAGCAATGAAGAAATATTGCAGCTCAGTGAGGGGAGGAAGAACATGTTACAAATGTTCAGGAATAGACAGAACCAACATATATTCCACATAGATGCTCAACTCCTGGAGAAAACAAAACTGAAAATATAGGCCAGATGTTAGCTCATCTCAAAATAGGACAGCCTTATCATGATAGCAAGGGAAGAAAAATCAATAATTATTTGTTCAAGAATATTCATAATAATAAAATTGCAATACCTTAAAACAACTCATATTATTGAGATGAGGGTAGGTAAACAACAGAATTTTTTTGCACAGTATTTTTGAGAGAAATTGTAAAGCAGCTGGCCAAATGAATGAATTATAGAGCCATACAATCGTATGACCAAACCTCAGCAATGCAATATTAAGTGCAAAATATTACAGTACAATAGCATTTTGTGCTCAATGGCTGAATGTGAAAAATTTTAAATAAGTAAAACTGAAAGAATTTTACAATAAATGCCTTTTTACCCACCATCATGTTATACCCTTAACATTTTCTGATATTTGTTTTATCACATGGCATTCTTTTTACTATAGTGTTTCTTAGCATGGAGTGACTTTGCTCCCTAGGGAATGTTTGGCATGCCTGGAGACCTCTCTGAATGTCACAACTTGGGGTGGGGCTCTCCTGGTGGGCTGCAGTTCAGTGTCCTGCAGTGCACAGGATAAGCCCTGCTACAAAGAACTGACTGACTCCAAGTGCCCAGGGTTGAAACTGAGAAGGGCTGCTTTAGTCTGAATTATTTCATGATTCATTTCAATGCTAGAATCATTAATCTATGTCATCTTAAGTATGTCATTTGTTAGATTTTAATATTTGCTTTTAGTGGTTTTCTTTCAGTATGAAATTTACAATGGAAAGCAGGGTTGCCCAGTGTTATCCATACTATACAAACCCTGGTGCAAGGCATTACCGTTACCTTAGAAAGTCCCCTCATGGTCCCTCCCGTTGCTAATCCCTTTGGCAGCTCCCCCACCCTGGAGGCAACCACTGTTCTAATTTTTCTCACTATAGATTATTGTTGTGTACTCTAGAAATGTACATAAGTGGGATCATAAAATAAAGTTAGTGTCCACTGGGAGTTAGTTCTAACCCCACCACACCCAAGTCCTTTATGTAAAGTGGCAGAGTATTTGCAGATAGCCCATGCAATCCTCCCATCTACTTTTACACCATCTCTGCGTAGTACAATATAAATCTATATTGTTCAGGGAATGACAACTGGAAAGGTCTGTGTTTAGTTTAGTCACAATTTTTTCTTCCGAGTCTTTTCAATTGTGGTGTCACAGATGCGGAATCTACAGATATGAGAGCTGGCCCTATGTGCTTCCGTGTGACAGCACTTTCAGTCCAAACGCTACAGTTCTTCAAGTGTGTTCTATAGATCTCCAAGGGTCTCCAAAGCTCTTAAGATAGATCCCCTGCATGACATGTTTGTCTTTATGCTTTTAACCATTCACTTGTAGAATAAAGAACCAGTAATACTTAAAAATGTCCTTAATGAAGCGACGTATGTGATGAACCTTATTAAATCTCTGTCCCTGCATACATGTCCGTTTAATACTCTGTGCCTTGAAATGGGAAAGAGGTTAATAGTACTTTGCCACATGTTATAGTGCAGGCCTGTCTCCAGGAAAAACACTTACCTAATTATTTGTTGCTAATTGAACTATCTTTTTCAGAGGAAAAAGAGGCAGATGACAAACTATGGCTGCTTCGACTTGAGTCTAAGAGTGATTCTTTCACTTCAAAGAAAACACTTAACAACAGCACTTGTTAGTGTTGATAAAGTTTGAACTTTCAAGTAAAAATTAGACTTTTGAAAAGTTCATGTTTGTACTGTGAACTTGGTAAATTCCCAACATCTAATGAATTTTAAATGAGATTGGTGGTGATGTTAACAAATGTGATTTTAAAATACTATGTAATGATATGCATAACATTTGCAGTATCTGCTTAACTAATGTAATCATTATTTTCCAATAACTTATGCAAGGTGTTGCATATTCATACATGGGTAAAAATTCCATCATAACTAACACAGAGTGGATTCTCACAGTATAAAAATTTATTGATACGATTTCAACTTTCACGTTGCAATTAGCCTGTAAGAAATTACCATTTGTGAAGTTTTGGTTTGTATCAGAGATGAGTAGCCATCATCTGAAAAGGTCATTTTCCAATTACATAGATGTATAAGGCAGCATTTTCTCTACACTATAAAAAACTTATAAAAAACTTATCTCAGCAGACTGAATGTAGGAGCAGATATGAGATCATAGCTCTCTTCCATTAAGCTAGACATTTATGAGATTTGCAAAAATTATTTCAAGAAGCCTCATTACTCTTGTTCACTGCTATGCTCAGGGTAAATACTTATTTTTCTTAAATGTATGTTTCATTTGTAATAGGTTTATTATTTTAAAATCAATTTTTATATACTGTAAACTTTTCTTTAACCTCTACAACTATAAAATATAACCCATATTAATAAAAGGCTTTGGAGTACTTAATTATTTACAGTGTGAAGTAGTCTGAGACCCCCAAATTTGAGTACTGCTGACTTCCATAATTCATTTAAGATGAATGGTATATGTCTTAGTTGCTTTTCTCTCATTGCTGAGACAAATACCCAACATCTATGTATGAAGAGAGAGAAGGTTTATTCAGCTCACAATCTGTAGAGGTTTCAGTCCAAAACAGGCCAGCTCCAAGGCAGAGTGGCTTGGCAGAGGGACAACGCAGAGGAGAAGTTCATGGCGAGCAGAGGACATCAAAACAACAGAGATCTTCACAGTGCCTTTCGCCTTTTAAAAAATCTTATCCAGGCTACTGTGGGTGGATAGCACTCTTCCTTAATCCTAGTGGCCTTGAGCCTCCAGTGACCTTGTCCAGCATCACTGGACACACTCTAGATGCAGCCACTTTTGAAAAAGCCCCACGTGGTACTGCGTGAGGCTTTGGAGGGATGTTTAGGGCACAAGCTGTAACAGGCCCATGTTACTTTGAGTGTCAGGAGTTTGTTCCTTTCTTTAATGTGAGTTCTAGCTCATGGTAAGAATTTATCACAGGTTGATTATTCTCCTGGGTGGACATCTGGCATCTTTCAGATGTTAGATACTGTAAAGCAAGATATTATATTCAATTTTGAATGAATCTTTTTAAAACACTTTTATTTTTAAACTTTAGGATAAATATCTAGGAGTTGAATTGTACTAGCATTAGCATAGATTTAGTTTGTGAGAAACTAGATGATTTCCAAAGTAGTTTACTGTCTTACATTCCCACAATGTGTAGAAGAGTTTAATGGCCTTTTTATGAAGTTAAAACAGCAACACACACACACACACACACACATACACACACACTCTTACTCTTATCATTGTAATTTTGCAACTGCTGTGGATGAGTTCATGCCATGTGGAGAGGAAAGCAAGAGTGTGAAGCAGTCAGAGCCTTTGAGATGCTGGTAGTGCTGCCGTGAGAGGTGTGCGTGCTGGATGGGAGGCATCCTGAAGCTCAGGCAGGTGCGTGTGACGTACCCAGGAGAGGGATGCGAGGGCTGGATCTTCCCAGCAGAAAACCATTTCCCCGCTGTCCATAGCTGTGGCTGCCGGCCCAGGCACAGGCTGCATTTCACTGCTACCGCTGGTGTAACCAGGTCTTCCAGGCTCCAGGTTTCTACACAGCGCAGCCCGTGGCCCAGTGCGGACGGCGGGGGGGGGGGGAGAGAATTTGGGACGCTTCAGTGGCTGCACCCGAGTAACTGCTGATGCACCCTCGTTCCTGTGGGGAATCAGTGACTCTTCCGTGCATCTGCTGTCACCCACTGACATTTCTGGCTTTCTTTGCCTGGCTTCTTCTGTAGTTTCTAAGTCCTGCGCGGGTGACAGGAGGCCAGAGAGACGACACATTTCGCTATAGCCAGAGGTAGCTCCTCCTTTCCAGTCCATAGGGATGGAAGAATTTAAGTCTGAGTTTATTTACCCTTAACAGAACAAAACTAGTGCTTATTATTATTAATATTTTAGGGCATGGGATAAAAAGGCCCATAAAAATGAGGGCATAAAACAGCTTTTACTGAACAAACATTATGCTGATTTATTTTTGAGTGAAATCTGAACCATATGGTCTAGTTTCCCTTAAAACGCACAAGGGGTTCAGGATTAAGGGAACAGACACTTGGCAAATTTGCTTTGCATTTCTATGAATACATCACATTTTCTTTTTTTTTAAAGAACAATCATGCTCAACAGTCCTGCAATTGTTGAAATGTTACTGCATGCAAGAGATTGTGCTTCAGGATTTGTAGCTGTTTTTACTTCCTCTCCCCACAGTTCTGCCAATGTGTAAAGGGCAGCACTCGGGTCCCTAATTACCTGTGGGAATTTGGGGACAGTAGGGGCAGTTCTGGAACGCAGACTTTGTTCACCGGACACAGCTTTTTCTCCTAAAACCCCCAAAATGTGAAAGAGATGAAACTGAGGACAAGGACCTGACCTGGGGCTGATTAACTGGCCAATTGCCCATTTGCCTGAATGCTTGTCACAGCAGAGGCCAGAAGCAAAGTCTTCCTGACCACTGGGAGCAAGGTTTTCCTCCTTGTGGCTCCTGCCTGGGAATCTGAGGCTTTGGGATGTGTTCCTGCCAGTGTGTCTCTCTCTGAGTTTGAAGTGAAAAGAGTATTGTTTCTGAGTCATCTCTGCTAGTAATGATAATGATGATGTTCCTGCTGGTGGGTTTAAGTTTCTGTATTGCCATTAGGAAGCTTAGCAGGTTTGTCCTCTGCCCACGAACATGGCCTAAGGAAATTGTTTCTTTTAGGAGCCTTGTTAAGTATGTATTTATCCATAATTTAATCGTGATATCAGATATTTGTATGTATGAGGCATCACTAGTTCCATATCTTTCCATGTGCTCTGAATATAAAAACAAAGAGCAGTTTTCCTAGTTACAATTAGGACTGTAGAGAAAAATATTAATGATAGCAATAAAACACTCACAATTGTTGAGTGCTTACTGTGTGCAAGAAACAATGCACAATGATTTACATCTATTATCCCATATAATCCTTGTGCTAATCCTGCAGACAGTATTACCTTCATTTTACAACTGAAACCAGCAAGATAAGGTCACCCCTGGAGGTCACACACCAGCAGTGGTAAAACAGGGAAGAAGCTCATGTGTCAGACCCCGGAGTTCATTCCCCCATCACCTCGTGATACCATCTTCCAATGTAGCTTGAAGGGTTTAGTAAGAGAAAATAGGCAACATTCAACTATAGAGATTTATTTTACCTATACCTGTTTAAAAGGACATAGTGTAAAGTTGTAAATTTTTCTTCCAAATGATCTTTGAAGTGCAGGATAATCTCTTCTGGGAGTGACATAGGTACAGTTTTTGAAATAGGCATATTACAGTTAGTAACTTGTACAGATGAGGAGCCTGTGACTTGCTTTCAGATTGTGAACTTTCATAGTTAAGAGCAGAAGAACACAGGAGGAGGTCTAGTCTATCCACCACCACCTGACGACTCAGGTAGCTTTGATCTGCTTATTGTCTGTTATTCTGATATGCGTTTACTGTGTTTGTGTATATTTTTCCAGCTTTCGAGCCTCATTGTCATCTGTAGTGATAGGCACCATGACTGCTGAGAGTGCTAGCTAAGAGGATGTATGATACTTGTGTTAATAAAGTAGAGGTGGCTGTCCATGTGAGTGGATTCTGCACCTGTGGAGGTGACCAACCATAGACTGGAATATTCAGAAACAATACTACGTCTATACTGAATTACTGGCATTCTCTTGTCTTTATTCGCTGGAGAATGCGAGGGCAACTATTTACATAGCATTTACATTGTATTAGTTATTATAAGTCATCTAAAGATGATTATAAATGTATGAGAGTATGCACATAGGTTATGTTTAGAATTGCATGCCATTTTAAAAAATAAAGGTCTTTGTATGTGACATCCTCAGTGGGTCCTGAATCTGTTCCCCGTGGATACTGAGGGAGGACAGTTTCTGGATAGAAGCAAGGGGACTGACACCTAAATCCGAATTTCTCTAATTTTCCAAATTTCTTTATTCATTCTCCTATGGGTATGCATAAAGATCAACAAGGAAAACAAAAAAACCACCCACAACTCAAACCTACAGTGCCATTAGAAGTCAAAGAATACAAGAAAGTGGGAGAAATGAACATTAAATCCAGTATAGACAACTGCTATTGTTTCTACCAAATAAAAAGGTATGGCTTAGAAGGTGCTTCTGAATTAGAAACTTACCCAAATAACTTCAGGAATACTAATTCTTAATGGTTGAGGAAAATCCAAAATATCTTTACCAACCGCCTCTCAGACAAAGGGCTACTATCTAGAATATATAAAGAGCTAAAAAAAATCAGCCCACCCAAATTTAATGACCCAATTCAAAAATGGGCATCTGAAATGAACAGATATTTTTCAGAGGAAGAAGTAAGAGCAGCTAAGAAGCATATGAAGAAATGCTCAACATCATTAGTCATTCGAGAGATGC
>PVIR01041198.1:0-12888 GCA_004026965.1 Petromus typicus
TCACATCACAATCCTCCTGCCTCTGCCTCCCGAGTGCTGGGATTACAGGCGTGAGCCACCACGCCCGGCACTGTGGTATGTGGTACTGGTTGCCGCTGGGGTGAGTCTCCACACCCAGTATTGTTATGTGGTTACCGGGGATTGAACCCGGGTCCTTGCGCTTGCAAGACAGGCGCCGGAACCACTGAGCTATATCCCCAGCCCTATTTCCACTTTTTTTAAGGAGTCCAGTTTCTCTGAGTGGAAACTAGGATAACTTACTTTTTCTCTTTACATTATGGTACAATCATTAGCATTGGAAATTATCTTACAGAACAATTTAACCAGTTCTGATGGGGAAATTCTTTGTCTACTTCTTTGAGTTAACAATCCAGTATTTTCTCAACTGATAGTTAATATTATTATCAAAACTCAATCAGCAAACATCAGAAACTAGACTGAGGGTTTTCTGTTTTTGTCTAGTGTGAAAACACTTTTCATCATTTCTGCAGCCTCAAGCAAAACCATTAGAAAAAGATCAATTTGTAATATCTGTCTCACAACATCTTTCTTCTGGCTATAAGTTACAATATTGGAGAAAAGAAGAGGAAGAAAAAAAGAGCCCATTATTTGTGTAGCCTGAGAAGACTTTGAGGTGCTTTTTGAACTTATAAATTTCTACGATTCTAAAATCCCTTGCCTGTCCATAATCTGGGGAAATTCCACTACCGCTAAACTGCAAACTTGCAGCCTGAAGCCTGGAGGCAAAGCCCAACATGGTGCCTAAATAATCAAGATTGCTTCCAAGCACAGCGGTAAGCAAAAACAGGACAACACAAACCAAGACAGAATGCGTTAACGAACAAACCTCACACAGAAGTTTCATATGTAATCCTCTAGAGTCTGCATTTATTTTGACACAGAAGCATTTAAAATTTCTCAGGAATAAATAAAATTGTTAGTTCAGAAAGTTTCATGATATTTTCCCTCTTTTCTGTTGGTCATTTTTCTTCTGCTTCCTTCTAGCCTGTCTAAGAATGTTAGAAAGTTTCCTTTGTTTCTGCCTCCTGCCTCAGCCTACTGCTTCATATTCCATAGTCAAGTGCCTTTCCTAGTTCTTTCCAACAACTGGTTTACGTTCATAATGTTCTCTGGCTCACAGCCTGAGCTTGGTCTATCTCATTCCTCTCCCCTGATTCCAGTTTCCTCTTTGATTCTACCGAGTTTCTTTGCTCATAATTTTCTTTTTGTACATCAGCAATTTCATTTATCTTTTAAGCATGTTTTGAGAGACCATCTAAACATTTTAAAGGAGTAACATTAACCATTTTTTCTCATAAAGGAGTGGCCCTAATCTAGGGCTTTCCAGACTCTATCCATGTTCCCTCTACTCTTTAGAAAGATGGTAAACAAATATCCATGACTTCACAACTCTTGTTGGTCTTTCTGCTCTTTATGCGTGAACAAGCAAGTGTAAAGAGAATGTGTCTCTTGCCCAAACTCCAATGTCTTTAAAGTTTCGAGAAAAAAAATCTATGTCATTATTATAATTATCGGCCTCCCTCACCTAATTCATTAGGGAGATTTTTTTATTTTTTATTTTTTATTTTTTTTGGAGACAGGGTCTCACATTTATAATTCAGGCTGGCCCTGAACTCAGCCTGGAACTCACAGCAATCCTCCTGCTTCTGCCTCCGAGTACTGGGGTTACAGGCAAGAGCCACCATGCCCATGGGCCGAGGATTTAGCTCAGTGGTTCCAGTGCCTGTCTTGCAAGCACAAGGACCCGGGTTTGATCCCAGTAACCACATACCATACTGGGTGTGGAGACTCACGCCCAGCAGCAACCAGTATCACATACCACAGTGCCGGGCATGGTGGCTCACGCCTGTAATCCCAGCACTTGGGAGGCAGAGGCAGGAGGGTTGCTGTGATGTGAGTTTGAGGATGAGCTCAGGGCCAGCCTGAACCACAAAAGTGAGACCGTATCAAAAAAACCTAAAAAAAAAAAAAAAAAAAGCTGCCATGCCCGTAACTGTGGCATGTGGTTCTGATCACTGGGTGTGAGTCTCCTCACTCAGCATTGTTGTATGTGGTTACCGGGGGACGGAACCCAGGCCCTTGTGCTTGCAAGGCAGGCGCCGGAACCACTGAGCTAAATCCCCAGCCCTCATAGGAAGAATTTATTCCATTCCCCACACTACCTTCCCATTTTGTTCCCATATTGATATCAAGCTAAATTCTTTCCCTACACAAAATCTTTGTTCCTTTAACATACCAAGTGCCTACTGTATTCTGCACACTGTGTGGGGATGTACTTGCTCACATTCTAATTCATGGGAGGAGTAAGTGCTGAAGAAACCAGACTGTGGTACTGTCATAGAAAGAAAGATACCAAGAGGAGTGATGAAGGGTCCACAAAGGGCAGAGTCCAACAAAGGTCTATCTGAAGCATTTTAATTGAAATTTGAGTGATAACAAAGATCAAGACGAGAGCTTTTGGGGCAGATGAAATTACCCTAATGCTGTCTCATAAGCTCATTTTTCAGACTTAGGAGTATTTAGATGCGTAAGTAGTCTTTGTCCTTGTGGATTATCACTACCTTACTGGCATTTAAAATCTCATCTTAGTACTGCACACTTGACCTTGAAAAGCTTAAAGAAGAAACAGTGATTCAAAGCAGCCTTGAAATTTCAGCAGATCCACTGTTGATCACAACGTCAAATGTCACTGTTTCAAAACCTTAGAGTCATGGCATATACTTTCTATATAATTTGAAACAAACAAAGAAAAATTTCTCTGAAAAATCACTTGCTTTCATTAACTAACAAGCTATAAATAAAGTGTCCTATTTCCCAGAAGCCTCAGAGATAATATGCAGCCCTAGTATTATAATCACAACCTTATCTAGGCTTTGTGGTCCATCCACTTTTCCACTCATTTACTTCTTTTTGTGGTTGCTTATGTTTATTTTGTTTCATTTTCATTACCTTGTATGAAAGTGCTTTTATTTAAGCTTCTGGAAATCTTTTGGAAATACATGATGTATAAATCATTAATCACAAATGCTTTCTAGAAAATCACAAGTAACTTCTTCATTGCAAAATCCAGTGTTACATCTTATTCAGTCCTGATCTTATTCAGCTTTTCTGCTGCACGACATACATAACTGATCTTTTCTCTTCAAACTGTTCCTTCCTCAATATTTTTTTTTTTGGAAGGTTAATGTATGGATGGATAAAATTGTTTTAAAAGCTTCTTTATCTCCTTGGTTTTATGAGATACTACAGTGCCTTCATATACTTTCAACATTTGTTTTCATTCTAATTGTCTCCTTTCCAGCCATCATATTCAATGGTTAAATTCAACACTGATCTTATGGGGAGATTTGATTCAGTTCTTGTCCAATTCATTTCATGACCGAAATATGGAAAAAACTAGTTTGTGAACAAGGCCCGTCCACAGACACACACATGCCTTTGTAACTTCCGTTTGCCTTTTTGTTCTTCTCTCATGTCCATTCAACACAGATCTGCTCCAAGATTCCATTCTAAGCTCTCATCCATTCTCTGCACTTTCTTCTTTGGAATTTTTTCCTTTTTCTATTATTGTCACCTGCTAAGTCAAAGACTTTTCAAATCATACCTTCAGCCCAAACTTCTCTCTTGGAATTTCATTCCAAGTTTCCTAGGGCATTTGAACATGGAGTTAGGATGAGGCCTTTTCATTCACTCCTCCAGCCTTTAAAAACCCCCTGCCACACGGCTGTCCACCCTCCACTCTGCAGGTACAGCACGATGGCCTCTTCTCAAGGCGACGCATCTGACCAGCCATCTATAGCTGTTGATCAATTATTTCCAAAAGGACAGCAAAAGCGCTGTCTGCGCCGTGGGACTGCTGCTTCTCCGGCTAATCCTACCAGTCACAATAAACACTGTCATGCACTGGCTGCCGACTACACGTGTTACCTCTTTCCATTCTTTCCTACACTTTCATTGTTTCCATTATACATGGGGGCAATTTGGAATTCATCTGATTATTTCCCATAGCTCTTCTCCAAGAGGTGAGACACATCTGTTCTTTAGGGGAACCATTCTATTCCAGGTTAAGAAAGTATCAATTTCTCCAATCTCTTCTTCCAAGAACTGCTTTTGTTTTGTAAGTTTATTTCACCATCTGTAGTGCATTCCAGCTGTGATTTGAGGAAGCAAAATAAGAGTAGTCACCAACTTCATTCTAGACACTATGTGTATGAGTGCAGCCTAAGATCATACTTGTTGGTTGCTACTTAATCCACAGATATCCCCTGAGGTTTTTAAATTAACAGCATGTTAAGCATCTGTGATACATCAAATTATTTCCCAAGTCAAATTTAATTTATTTCCTCCTACACCTCTTCATCACGCAGGTGTTCCATATTTTCCTGGCATATTTGCAACCCAAACACATAGGCCCAAATCCTCCAGATTCTCTTTCAGGATCCTATAAGGTCATCTGATTTCCTTGTTGACTGAACTGTAAGGCTTTGGATGATGTTCAATAATAATGCCATCTTTCCGTAGGTTGAGCCCTTTGAAGTTTCTCACTTCGAGCCTCACTTCTCTCCTAGACCACAGAAATCACACACCGCTTCCCTTCACCTTCCTACTGCACAGACTTGGCATTCTTATTCTCAGACCTGGCACTAACACCATACACCCTCCTTAAATGGCTACAGTGGCAATTGGTGCTTAACAAAGGAAATTACAACTTTTACCTGTGAGAGAACACATGTCAGTACATGTCTCCTTTCCAGCCTGAGTCTGTGATTTCTTGCACAGATTATACACTTTTGGAAAACTGAACAACAACACAATATTTCCACAAATTTCCAGATTTTGTGCTTCTATGTATTTATTTTATTTTTGAGCCTGGAAGACTTTTCCTATCAAATTTGAATAAATGGTATAATCTCTACACCCTTTGGCATATTCTGGTCAGCTACTTCTCATCAATCTCAAGTTCATGTGTTCTCACAGCATTTTATTTCTCTCATAGAATATAATAATTGCAGAAAGCAACATACATATCTGTCTCTTCAATTCATCTTTAGGCTCCTTGAGACTTGGTTTTATCATTTAATTTTACTATTCCCCCATATAGAGTAAGAGACTAATTATATAATGCATTAATTAAGAATAAGGAGGCAGGAAACAGAAGAGGTGAAACTGATGAGCAGAACCTGAATCTGAAGAAACCTTGGAAATCGAATGCAAACACTTGGAAATCTCAGCCACACAGGCCACGTTTGCAAACGTATCAGAAGGACACTTTTCTTTTTCTATTACTTCTGCCTGCCCCTGGTTTCACTCTCAGGCACATGATTCCTTTTCTGCCTGAAATCTAACTATGGTAGAATGTTCCTGGGTATAATGGGTTAAAGACTAGCACACTAAAGGGTAAAGTTGATATTGGTTGTGATCAGCAGCTTCACCAATCTTACCAAGCCACAAATCCCCAGAAGCCTAAAATAATTTCAGTGACACTGAGAAGACAAGCTTCTCCAAGCACACTCGTCATTCTCCCAAATGTTAACACTTTAGACAGTAAGACACTGTTCTGCTCTGTTGCCCAATTAAAACAAAGATGGCAGTGTGCATTTAACATATAAAGATCTCTCCATCCAACTTTCATACAAGACAGGTATAAGAACAATTGCACGTAAAGAGAAATATTTAAAACAAATTTTTATGAATAAGAGTGAATTTTGGGATCACCTACAAGAACTTTTAACTAATAAAACCTGCGTTTTGGGTGAAAAAGTGCTTTGCATTTTCCCTTCCTGGAATTAACATTTATTTAATGGAATTCTACCTCATAAAATCCACTTGCATTACTCAGATGTTTAGTCAATGAAATTACTGAATTAATGGGGAAAAATTACCTTCTTAAAATTAGGTCACATGAATTCTTGAAACTGGAAGTTGTTACATAATGCACCAGTTATGTAATGTCATATTGAATGCTATTTTACTTTCAGATATAATAAGTTTTTAGCTGAGACTTGCTTTCTGAGCAAGGCTTTCCTGCATTTTGCTTGGCTTCTCATTCATTAAGGCCTCCTCCTCTGTCCTCAGTTGGCATGCATCTCTGTCCCTTAACACCGAGCTGTGTTCACACAAGCACAACAGTTGTTCCTTTTCCATTCATAAATACAAAGTTTTGCATACATGTTTTGAATGCATACATGCACGCATTGCACCACAAATCATCTTTTCAGAATACTGAAATCTGGAGACAATTCTAATTGAGAAAAGATTTATTTATTGGTTTTAAGTAATAAAGTTGACGTATAAGTATTATTTTTCAACTAAATTATCATTTATATAAATATTGGTGGCTCATTATTAGGCACTGAATTTGCTAATATGAAGTACTTTTTTTTTTCTGTGCTACTAGATATTGAACTTAGGACTGCACTTACAACGCAGGTGCCAGAACCACTGAGTTAAATCCCCAGTCCTGCTAAAGATCATTTTGTCAAAAATGTCTCACAACAGTGAAAACTGAGATTAGTGCTCTTGAACAAAAGAAAACATGGGCTCCATTAGCTTCAGTCAAAATTGTCAACATCATTCATTCATAAACTAGGATAGATACACAATCAGGGCAGGTGGCCTCCAATCAACAAAAGTGAATGAAAAACAGATCTTGTTTTTTTCTGTCTTAATAATTTTAGCATTTGTTTTCTGACATGTTTTATATTTCAGACAAATGGCAGTAAACTTCATTTTGTTTGTGAAATATTAGAGGCACAAAAAGAATTTATACTCCTTCCTCAACTTTAGAAGCCTATTTGAAATACTGCAACAGCTGAGGGTGGGTGGCGCAGGCCTGTAATCCCCGCATTTGGGAAGCTGAGGCAGGAGGTTCACTTCAAGCTCCAGGCCAGCCTGGGCTACATAGTGAGATAGTGAATTCATGGACTCCTTGAACTACATAGCCAAATCTTGTCTCAAAACAAAAAGAAAAGAAAAGAAAAGACTATGGCAATAATGACGATAATATTAATGGGAGACATCAGATACCAAGCTTCACTCAAAGAGTAGGTGAGGAAAATGTTAATATGCTAATTCCCATTGGAGTATTTAATACTCTAGTTTTCTTTAGATTACTGGGTCCAAGGAGCCATACATCATTCAGGGAATCATAGATCACTGTAATGCTTTACAGCATGACTATACCAAGTAGCTTCATAAAAATACTTGTTTTTCTCCAGTGAATCTTGATCGAGATAACTCATAGGTCATCGATAGCATAGCATGTAGTAATAGCATAAATAATTAGAAAAACGTATCAATTCAAACCTCAAATTACGACCTGTAGTTATTACCATCCAAAAGTTTAGTGGTGTGTTAAATTTAATGTTTGACTTGATAGCGTGGTTTATCTTCAATTCCTTCATTCCTAATGTCAGTGTTTTTCCTGACCACGCACCAGCAAACCAACTTCAACCTCATAACATATCACTAGATAGGATCTGAAGTCAGTCTCCATCCTGATTTTATAAATGATATCAAATATTCCGCTAGGTTTGGACGTCATGCTAGTGTTTAGAAATCACTAGAGGGATTTTAACAAGTCAATGTTGAAGATGATCTTATTTTTTCAAAATCAAATACATATATTTTTTTCTCAGAAGAATATGCTGGATATTGCAATCAATGTATTATTTTACAAAAAGATTACTGTCCAGGATGCAACTACAATAGTATCAGGAGAAAACATAGTGTTGTTGTCATTGCATGGGAAATGTGTCCCCTACGTTAGAGTGGGGATAGTACACTCTCCATGTCCCTTTCCACCTGAGCCAGCAGTTTAATAGAGCTCACATTATAATACAATCATCACTCAGGCTGGCCTCTAAGTGTGAAGGGAAAACAGAACCATCCAGATGCACGTGGCTGCTTCCTCTAATTAGGGAGATTGGGGTTCTATTTGCAGCCACATAAAGAGGCTTAGGCCTCCTTCTTTTGTTGTTCTGATGTGGTGGAGCTTGTTAAATCTTCCACCAGCACAGTCACTTCCTGTTTTCCCCTTATCTGAGAGTCCCCATTTAGCAGCTTGCTTGCATTTCAGGGGCAAAAGCTCCTAAATTTTGAATTCCAGTAACAAACCGCTGAACCCGAGGAAGGATTTGCTCACTATTTTCATATGGAATTTAATTTCGACTTTTAAGTGTAGAATGACTCGTGTTACTCGCTAAAAGCAAAATAAGTTGAAGCCATCTATGTAAACTTCATTTGCAAAGAGGCTACCTTTTTCTCTAAAGCCCTTTCACAGTGTGTGGCACATAGTAAGTGCTTCAAAATGTTTCTGAATGAAAATACATGCACCTAACTGGTTGGTTAAACAAGCTAATCAGGACAGGGAAAGACTGGAAACATAGAGAGCACTCTCAGCCTTTAGTAAGGATGTGCATGGTCTGCACAATGTTTCTTGAATCTATTTTGCTTAACTCTAGTACAGTATTTAATACTTGTGTAGTGAATGTCAATTCAGAAAGAATTTTCATGAACACAATCTTTGGAAGTAAATTGCAATTATGATTTTTAATTTTATAAATAACTAAGCTCAAAGATGTTAAACCTAAATTCCTGGTCATTTGAATCCAAAATCTGGGTTTTTTCTACCACATTCCATACCCTGGTTGTATGTCTTTCTATCAAGGGCAATTTTGCATGTGCTTTCTTGAATATATCATCTAAATTAAATAATATAGCTTACCATATAACTTGTCACATAGCAGACTGTGACTATGGCTCGTGGAATACTGAAAAAGTAGGTAGAGTTGGGGAAATAAGACAGGTACTCTTCTTGGAGTCAAAATAGACTCATAAAGTCTTCTAACCAAGAAGATAATCTCTTCTAGTATACCAAACTGGCTCCTACCTTTGGTTGAGTTTGAAAAGAAATAGGAAAGTGCTGTCAACTTTTATACAAGTTTTCACTGGACTTAACACAATGCACAAAGACCCAAAATAACTGAAAAGATGAAATAAACACTTACCTGCTCATTTTGTTTATGTCATCATTCCCCCTAGGCTGTGTCTGTTTTATTGTAATGCCACGGATCTTGAATTATAACCTGTGTATTTCAAAAGCCAATGAACAGTACTATGGAAAGCCTGTGGTCCAATATAAGGAAGTAAATATTTACTTTGTGAACCACACTCATTGTCTACAATAAAATTGTATTCATTGACACAAGGATTCAAAAGAAAAATCTCATACACAAAGTTTAAGAAATTCAGAGAAACTGTGGACATTAATTATTCATGCTAGAATTCCAGATATGAAATAGTTACATAATTTTATGAAAAATACTGTACATTGCAAATAGTAAAGCACATTCAAATTCAGTTCTATGTGAAATAAAATTTTATTTTTCATCACAATGCAGTTTTCTACAGGGAACCCCCACCCATTCCAAATTCTACTTTTGCTGCTTCTGTGTTGAGTGCTTAGTATGTTTATTTAACTAGGACCTGCAATGATTATAATATTTTATACCCACGAGGTAGCTTAGTAGCTAAGGCACTTCATATTATTCCAAAATTTAGATTTTCCAACCTGAATAAGTTTTTGAAACTAAATTTGTCAAAATTTAAAAACTCAAAGCTAGGTCTTTATAACATCACCGAAGTATCTGTAACATTATGTATACGAAACTCATTAAGGTGATAAATTATTATTTTAAATGCTTAAATTTTTCCTACAGTGAATATTTTGGGTAAGACATGAAATTATAATTAATCTTAATTATTTAGTTTTAGTGTACCATTTCAATTAGTTTTTCACATTTCTCTATCCATTAGTGTCCTTCCTTCCTTCCGATCAATCTCTCTATGGTTCTTCTGAGATATAGTTTCATTATGCAGTTCAGACTGGCCTTGAGCTCACAGAGATCCTCCTTCTTCAGCCTACAGAGTGCTGGAATTATAGGCATATGTTGTCATGCCCAACAACTGTCTTCCTTTTCAATCCAATTTATCTTAGGGAAACGTGAAAGCTTCCTATGACATAGTAAACTAACAGAAACAACCCATGAAACACCTGAAAACTCTTCCTGTACGAGCTTCTCATAGTAAGGTGTTTGCAAACTATTTCGTTTGTCCTGTTTAAAGGGGCGGTGCAAGGTCAGAAGCCCAGGTGCCATTGCCATCCTCATTTCATAGCTGATCTGCTTCCAGCCATAATAACCTCTGCAACCTGCTTTAACCTTGGTAATGTCTGTGCGTTTGCCATATTCCCTCTTTGCCAGTAAGTATGTCTTTCCTTGTTTGCTTTCCCCTATTAAGTGAGAGATTAATATCACCACTCAAAGAAGAAAAATATATTCAAATACCAATAGACAAATGAGCAAAATATTGAACAAACTATATTTTTAAAAATGCTCAAAAGGATGATGAAAAAATAATCCATCTCAAATGAATGAAAGTTTGAAAACTGTTAGTTTCATCTATCAAAGATTTTTTTAAGGGATGACATTCTTTTGGTGAGAACCAAGTACTCTATATATCAAGCCTGAAGGGAAAATTGCCTTAAAGACACACATATGAAAATCTATGAATAAAGACGTATGTCCATTACTACAGAAATACAGGAACATAAAAACCCCAAATAAAAGGGTGGCTAAATAAAGACATCCATAAAATGGAATTTTTGTAGTCAGTAAATTGTATTAAAATATAGAAGCAGTAACAACAATACTAGCATTTTTAAAAGCATGTATGGTGGTCTACAAGGTAATTCCATTTCTTCTGGTGGAGGTAGGTGTGTGTGGGGGGGACTAGGCATTGGGCTCAGGGATTTAGTACTGAGCTATGTTTACATTTTTGTATTTAAGTTTTTTTTTTTTCCTTTCTTTCTTTTAGACAGGTCTTGCTAAATTGCTAAATTTTTTCAGGTTAGGGCTGAATTTGCAATCTTCCTGTCTCAGTCAGCCAGCATGCTGGTATTACAGGCAAGAACCACCATGCAGAGCTCAATTCCATAAACACTGGTACATTTATATAGGTATTAAAACTGGTGGGAGAGCACTATGTATTTCCCAGATGATTTCTCTAAGCATTGAGGTAATTGTAAGTACACACCAAGTACTGTTTTAGTACATTGCACAGATCACATTAGATTTATACTTGAAGCCATCCCAGGAAGTATATCTTTACCTACTTATACATCAGAGGAAACTGAGGCACAGGGGAGGTCAGTAACGCAGCTACATCACTACTAACTGGAGGAGCCAGGATACAAGCTAAGGTCAGCTTGACCAAAATTTGTGTTTCTCTTAATTGAATACCCAAAGGTAATATTTATTTTCTATCTTATACATTTTAAGGTGTTGTAGGTATCTAAAATAAATGTATATTGTTTTATGATTTGGAAAATCCACAGAATATACTACATCTTAAAATATAGATATTCACAGGCTGGGGATATAGCTCAGTGGTTCTGGTGCCTGTCTTGTAAGCATAAGGACCCGGGTTCGATCCCCGGTCACCACATAACCCCCAATAATGGGTGTGGAGACTCACCTCAGCAGCAACCAGTACCACATATCACAGTGCCAGGCGTGGTGGCTCATGCCTGTAATCCCAGCACTTGGGAGGCAGAGGCAGGAGGATTGCTGTGATGTGAATTTGACCCTGAGCTCAGGGCCAGCCTGAACCACAAAGCGAGACCCTGTCTCAAAAAACCTTTAAAAAAAATCTATCTATTTATATATATAGAGGTATATATGTAGATATTCACAATGAATAGTTCTAAAAATTACCTTCTCCCAAAATGTGGGACCATGGCCGTGGTATTTAGGATGAAGACGATGAGTACTATTAAAAGTTTTGATTTTAGAAGGTTTTTGTGGGCCATGTCAATTCTGGAATTTATTCATTTAAGAAATATTTTTTTTAATACCTGTCTTTTGCCAGGTACTGCATGAGCTGCTGGCAGAATAGCAAAGATAATAGTCAAATGAAGTTTTGGAAGTGGAGAAAATGTCTTTGTCTTTGGAGGCTAAGTGGACATGGAAGGAGAGGGCGCAGGTGGCAGTGATGGTCATCTAACACTGACGATCTTGTCTATTTGTGGCAAAGGTTTTTTTTTTTTTTTTTTTTTTTTCTAAAAGAGAGTCCGAAGACTGTCCTGAAGACTCATCTTGTTTAATGAATTATGTCATTGGATATTTTTAAAACAAAAAACACTTATTTTCTAATATCAAAAAACTGTAAACCAGTCTCCCACGGTTGTCCCAAATAGATTTAAATTTATAAAAGTAGTATATAAATTACACTCATGAGGATGCTAATTACTGTTTTTGTTCGTGCCAACAGAAGAAATAGCTTAATAACAGTAACAACTGGAGAAAGTCAAACTTCTCATTCACTTGAATTAATGAGTACAAATTACCTATTGATTCATCAGTGCTATAACGCACATTTCATGGATAACTGATATGATTACGACAAAGACTTCAGAAATAAATATATTGTACTGAAAGTGTTTTACAACAAAATTATTTAATACACGTAGTCTCTAGCAGCTTGAATCTTAGCAGAAGGGGAACCATTATTTCCCATTAGAAGAATGGAAGTTATTTTTCAGACAAATGATTTTAGGAAGGGTTTATCACTCGGAGAACCAGCGCCTAGGAACGCTGGAAATGCAGATGAAATCCAGTTTCAGAAGTGATTTTTCTAGGTGGAAGCCAAACTAAGATTTCTCTTTTTTATCTGTGACAGCCGTGCTCTGATGAGAGGAATCTCGCTGTAAAGAAAGGACGGAAGCAGCTGGGAGCTGACGAAGTTCTCCAGCCAGAGCGGGAGCGGCGGGAGCAGCGCGCGGGGCCGGTCCGCCTCCCAGGTGCGCGC
>PVIR01041199.1:0-12887 GCA_004026965.1 Petromus typicus
AGGGTCTCACTTTGTAGGTCAGGCTGGCCCTGAGCTCAGCCTCCAACTCACCTCACAACAATCCTCCTGCCTCTGCCTCCTGAGTGCTGGGATAACAGGCATGAGCCACCACGCCCAGCACCATGGTCTGTGGTACTGATTGCTCCTGGGTGTGAGTCTCCATGCCCAGTATTATATGTGGCTATCGGGATGAGCCCGGGTCCTTGCACTTGCAAGGCAGGCGCCGGAACCACTGAGCTAAATCCCTGGCCCCAGGCTTCATTTTTTAACACAACTATTTAATGGTTATGAAGCATAATTGGAGATGAGTTTTTAATTGGGGCTTATGGAAAAGCCTGTAGGCTGCTGGTCTAAATTCCTTGCATTGAGGAGATAGAGGGACAGATAACCAGGGGATTCTATACACATAATTCTAGAAAACACTAAAGCTCCTTGTTTTCCATTTGCCATTGGCTTTTTTTTTTTCTTTAGAACTTGAGTTTTATTGTTGCTCCTTTGCTGCTCAGGCCAACTTGTACAGAGGGTACAGCCACTCTTCCCACTGTTGCTTCTTGGTCTTCTACTTCTTCTTGTGCTTTTTGAGCCTGAAGCTCAAGGCTCATGTCTTCTTGGGCTGCAGATCCAAGGGTTTTTATTTCTTGCCCTTCTAGAATTTCCTGAGGTTTTCTTTCTGCCTCTGGTTAATAAAAATGAGAGCACGGGTGATGGATTTACCAAAAACTCCAATACTAGAAAGGTGGGACTCTGCCTAAGGTCACTGAGGAAACACAGCTCCAACACCTCCACCTTTAGGTCATTCAGCTGTTTCTGCAGTTCCTCCTCTTTGCCACGAAAGTCCTGAGCCTTAACATTGGCCGTAGCTTCAGAACAAGGCCACCCCGCTGGCATCTGCTTCCTGCTTGAAGGAAAGAGGAAGGGGCCTGCCATATATCTCAGGAACAGTAACAGGAAAAGCTGAGTCGTGATCAAGTTGCAACAGTTCAAGAGTTCACTTATCACTTTCATATAAAACTAAACACTAATTTTTATTGTGGCCTTGCTGTGTAGTTCAGGTTGACCTTGAACTCACTATGTAGTCCAGGCTGGCCTCAAACTTGTAGTGATTTTCCTGCCTCAGCCTCAGGTGTGCTGGGATTACAATGTGCACCACCACACCTGGCAACACTGATTTGTAACATGCCAAAGATGAATATTTTAAGGCATGAACAAGGTGGTTTGTTTTAAAATTTGAAAACCAGGAGAAAAGATCCTTATCAAGACAGTTCAAAATTTACACTAAAATATTCTAAACTATTAAAAATAGTGAAGCAATGATCTTTAAAGGGTTTAAGGGTTCCTTCCCTCCTTATAAGATGCTCCTATAAGGACAAGTATTGCTTATGAAAGTCTATTTTATATGTAACTAGTTCAGACACATGAAGACATGAGAATCATAATGTGGAGGAAGATGTTCAAGACTGAAATTTGTAAATCAGGCAAGCTCTGGGACTAAAGGGTTCTGGTACATGAAGATTAATGTTAATTGTCTATGCATCTGGCAGACTGGACCACCAGTCCATAAACTTAACTCTATAAAGGATGAGATAGACATATGTCAGTCTTTACAGGCCACAAGTGGTTTCTGTGGCATAGTCTTCTTTATCTGTTTGTATTTGCAAACCTGTTTATTTTAACTTACAGTCCATACAAAGTTAGTTTGTAGGCCAAATCAATCGGCTACAGTTTTTCAACCTTTGTATTAGAATGTACAACGTGGGCCGGGGATTTAGCTCAGTGGTTCTGGCGCCTGTCTTGCAAGCGCAAGGGCCCAGGTTCAATTCCCTGGTAACTACATACAATACTGGGTTTGGAGACTCACGCCCAGCAGCAACCAGTACCACATACCACAGTGCCAGGCGTGGTGGCTCACGCCTGTAATCCCAGCACTCGGGAGGCAGAGGCAGGAGGATTGCTGTGCTGTGAGTTTGAGGCTGAGCTCAGGGCCAGCCTGAACCACAAATGTGAGACCCTGTCTCAAAAAAACCTAAAAAAACAAAAAAAGAATGTACAACATAATAGTTACTCAGTAACTTTTTGTTAAAGGAATAGCCCTGATAAGAGTAATTGATATCTGCTTTATTCTCAATGTAAAAGAAAGATTGAAAATAAATGAAGTAGGCATTCAAGTCTAGATTCTAGGAGAGTAAAGAAACCAAAAGTGCATAAAATAGCTTTTAAAGTTTCAAACAAATTAATGAGGTAAAGAACATTTCTTTCAAAATTAGGTCTAATTTTAAAAATTGGAGTGTTTTTTGTTTTTGTTTTGTTTTGAGACAGGGTCTCGCTTTGTGGTTCAGGCTGGCCCTGAGCTCAGCCTCAAACTCACATCACAGCAATCCTCCTGCCTCTGCCTCCCGAGTGCTGGGATGACAGGCATGAGCCACCACGCCCGGCACTGTGGTATGTGGTACTGGTTGCTGCTGGGCGTGAGTCTCCACACCCAGTATGGGGATCGAACCAGGGTCCTTGCTCTTGCAAGACAGGCGCCGGAACCACTGAGCTAAATCCCCGGCTCCTGGAGTTGTTTTTTTAAAAAACAAAACCTTTAATTTTTCTTATTGTAATCTGATGGAAAACTACAAAATATCTCTAAAGTCACTATTTGGAGAGTTTGGTTAGGTTAGATATGATTATTCATAGTAAAAGCAACCAGAGCAAGAGCAATTGTACTCAATTTTTTTTTTTTTTTTTTTTTTTAGGTTTTTTGAGACAGGGTCTCGCTTTGTGGTTCGGGCTGGCCCCGAGCTTAGCCTCAAACTCACATCACAATCCTCCTGCCTCTGCCTCCCGAGTGCTGGGATGACAGGCGTGAGCCACCACACCCGGCACTGTGGTATGTGGTACTGGTTGCTGCTGGGGTGAGTCTCCACATCCAGTATAGTATGTGGATACCGGGGAATCGAACCCAGGTCCTTGTGCCTGCAAGACAGGCGCCGGAACCACTGAGCTAACTCCCTGGCCTTGTACTCATTTTTGATACTGAGAGAATATCAAGATTCTAACCTGGTAAATCTTACTAAAAAAAAAAAGTTCCTGAAAAAAAATAAAAAACTCAAATCATGTTGTGTCAAGTAACTTTCAGTTACAGTCATTTCTAGTCTTATAATGCCTCGCAGCACATTATATCCTTAGTGAGAAAATGTACCAAAACCAAAAACAGTAACCCAGAAACCTAAAACCAGGGCATATGAGTTAAGGAATAAATGCTGGTCAAGAAGGAAAGGTTGCATCTTCTACAGGTGAGATCAAACTCAACAGCAACATGGAAGAAATGTACAACCTGTGAGTACACTTTTCTTTAAAAATAAAACACCCATAGGGAAAATTATGAATACAGCGAAAAGTATCATTTGTCTATATTTTCTACTAGCTGCTGAACTTGTTACTAAAATTTCAGAGAAAAATCAATTTAAACTTTTTCTAGGGTAATAGAAATATTCATAGCATGAATATAGCGTTTATTATGTATCAATGAATGTGTGGCTTCTTGTGCTTTCTATCTGAATTAGGAGTAAAAATCCCCCATTACTTTATTTTCAGTGATATAATTGTAAAATTAACATTTACACAAAACTCAATCCTTCAACTCAGTTCTATACAAAAATATTAACAGTGAAGATTCATGATGTGTGAAAATAGTGACACAGCAATGTAGACTCAGCTATAGATTTTAATTCATATATATACATATGCACCTTGTATATATACATACATATATATATATATACATATGCACCTTGTGTTTGACAACATTATGAAAATAGCTATAAAAATAAAGACAATACTTGAGATATGAAGCAACTCATTTTCTCTGATCTTGCATCCTATTAGAGGGAAAATAAAGTCTTCGACGCTTCTTAAATATTTTAAAAAGTTTGAGATGGCCTTGACCATGCATAGTCTCCACCAGTCCTCTGAAGCTTCCAGCACTTAGGTGTAACCATTTCAGCTCTAGGAGTTGCACCCTGAAATCCATTATGCTTATTTATATACTGCCTTTTCTAGATCTGGGAGTTTTCTGGACAGAACCTGGTGATTCATTCTAACGCTAGCAAGGAGTTCACCTTCCATACCATCTGATCCAGGGTAACTGATTTCTTCAACACTCAGGGTGGCTATGTGTCCCCTAAGGGCTTTTAAAATGGCATTCCAGCACATATATCCCACTTTGTAATGCATGTCACATAGATATATAGGTCAGCTTTTTTTTTTTTTTTATCAAGGACAGCTAAGAGTGCTAAATAATTATAACTGGCACCACCAGCGAAGATGACTGTAGTCTGGTTTCCAAAGGTCTGAAGAGCAACCCGTTTGACCACTCCTGAATGGGAGCAAGACAATAATCCCTGGAGTCCTCTCACTGTAAGAAGATCGAGGCTTCACATTTGATCCACCATTTACCATTGCCCAAGCTGTATATTCAGAAAATGGCTTATGTGTAACTCCTAGCACAGGTTTATCATTTACAGGCACAGATAGCGTAGTTGTAACATACTGTTGAAGATCCTTGTATATTCCTGTGTGGCATCAAGTGGATCAATTCAGACGGTAACATTCTCCACTGAGACTTCTTTAGGGGTAGTTATTTCCTTCATGATAGTCTCAGGAATCTTATGTTCCTACAGTGTAACGTCTTTATCAGCTGCATCCGCATGTTCCTCAGAATTTATCTGGACCCTGGGGAGGGCCATCTTAAGCAGATAGGGCATCTTCCGGTTGGACAGCACATCACCACTGGTGTCTTGTGGTCACTCCCCACGCATCCGCCCTCTGGCCTGTACAGGAGGACGCTGCTCTCGCGAATGCGCCTCCCCTCGTTGTCACCCTGGACGGCCGCAGCAGCCACTTCGCCAGCGTCTCTCGCAGGTCCCCGTGCCCCAGTCGGCTGCAGCCACGGCCCCCTGCGCCGCCGCCCGGCTCGATGCCCAGACCCGAGAGGATGAAGCGGCCGGCCAGGAAGGCCCAGCAGGCAGAACGCGGCCACCCCAGCGGGGCCAGGCTGATGCCCACGGGCGCCTTGGCGCGGGAAGCCCCGCCCCGCCTGCCCCGCCCCGCCCCGCCTGCCCCGTCCCGCGCCGCGCCCTCGCGCCCAGCCCCCCTGCACTCCCCGGGAGCCCGCCGCGCGGCTCACACCGCCTTCACTCGGCCGGCAGGTGGCGCACCAGCTTCTCCACCCCGCTCTGACTTCTAGGTGAATCAAGGGCCGCACCGGGAGTTTTTGAAGGAACTAATAGACTAGACAAACATTTCCTAATCTAATCAAAGGGCAAAAACGAAATAAAGGGATAAAAGTATGTACACACATATAGATGGATGGCTTGAGAGGAGAGAAATAGATTTCCTGTAGACATTTACACACACCGCAGTTAAGATAATAGAAACTGAGAATGCCAACAATCAGAAAAAGAATGGAAAACATAGCCAAATGTCTGCCACCAACAAAGCACAACGCTCAACAAGTTAAGTTCGTTTTCTAACCTTCACAAAATGTCATTACTGCATTAAATTATTGTAAAACAGTAGCTCCATGGAACAAAATGTAAGCTTTCCCGAAGTGTTTTCAGAAGGAAGACACAAAAGGGGGACATAAAGGGAGAACTGAGCAGATTTGTGGAGCAGTTCGTCAGGGGCACAAATATGAGAGAAGTACAGACAATGATGCTAATATGTTAAGCCTGCTTAATTAATAAAGGGTCTTGAGCTCACCTGTAGAGAATGAAATAGTTCCCAAGGTTTCATTCATCTTTTATATAAAAGAAATTAGTTTTTTATCTGCATTCATGATTTCCACCCCTAAACTCAAGGGGTTTTTTTTTGTTGTTGTTGTTGTTGTTTTTTTGAGACGGTCTCGCTTTGTAGTTCAGGCTGGCCCTAGCTCACGATGTAGCTCGGGCCAGCTCTGAACTCACAGCAACCTTCCTGCCTCTGCCTCCCGTGCCTCCCAAGCCACCCCACCCAGCATTGTTGTATGTGGTTACTGAGGATCAAACTCAGGATCTTGTGCTTGCAAGGCAGACTCCGGAACCACTGAGCTAAATCCTTCTCCCACAAGTTTTTTTTTTTTTTTTAATATACTGACACCCCGACTTTCAGTAATAGAGCATCTGTTCCCTTCTATTGCCTACAAGAGCCTTGACACTACTACCTATTTTTCTGTATCCATAATCATTTTTATTATCCATAGGTAGAAAATAACTTCAGAATTAAGTGTGTAGAATCTAAAATAGTTTGCTCCATATATGAAATCTATCAAAAGTCTTTAAAGTATTAATGCATTAATGAAGGCTTACTTACTTACCATTAAGGTCCCAGTGGAATTTCCACGATAGGTCAGCCACTTCTTCCCATCAAGACTATACATGATGATAAATTGAGAAATATAGAGGCTGGAGAACTTCTGACGAGCACCCTGGGTTTTGATGCCATGAATAATCATTGGTGCCAACAGATCCACCTACCAATTAAAAATATTTTACTTTAATTGGTGTTTAAATGTACAATACTACCTAATGACACTATATTGGCTTAGGGAGAATATATGTTGTGACAGATATGCCCATTGTTACCTTGGACGTGCACATGAAGCAGACAACAATGTTCAAACGTGGACATTATAGATGAAGCTGTGGAGCAGGTGGTGGGAATTGGTACTCGGAAAAGGTACAAATCAGGAGCCCTAATTGCTTGAAGACCAGATCACTTTCAAATCATTAACTTATTTTCTCTACACACACATCCATTGTACTGCACATATAGGGACACATAACCCAATGCTTTCTTTACTTTCTTTACCTTTGTGTCAGTGTAGGCTCCTTGGACCAGCCCCATAACAGCACTGCTATCACTAATGGACTGCTCTACCTTCTAGAAGTGTCAGTTCAGAAATGATTTCTCCTGCTTCCCGTCCCGAGTCACACATTGAAATTTAGTGGGGCTTTATTTATCCACTTCATATTGTATCTAACTTCATCCTAGCAAATTACGACACCACATTATATAAGTTGCTTTGTTTTTCTGCCTTCTTGTTAGACTGAGGTTTTGAGGCAGTGAGCCTGTTTGAATCACTTAACCTTTCTGTCAGTTTCTTTATCTGTATGGATATAATATTAATGTTTAACTCTAATGATTAAAATGTTTATACTTGTAATGTGCCAAATTCAGTGACTGGTACACAAACACTCAGTGTTAGCTATTATATTCTTTCTCCACCCAGAACCTAACATGGAATCTGGTATTGCTGAGGTGCAATAAATGTTGTGGAATGAAAGAGGGAATAATGGCAAAATGATAGGGACACCCAAGTCAGACAACATTCTCACAGATGCCCAGTACATAAAACTGGACTGGTCATGACTCATGCTTAACGACCATGTGCTTGAGTTGACTGTAAACTTCCTTCACATATTTATTCATACAAAGATTATTTTTGAGCATTTTCTATGTACCAAGCACTGTTTTAGATAGTAAGAAGATCACAGTAAACAAAAAGCCCTTCCCTCGTGGAACTTCTACTCACACACATACAAAGACAAACCACCACCACCACCACCACTGCTACACAGAGTGATAAGGGAAATACATAAATAAGGCAAGATAAGAGGACATAGAGGGACGAGGTCTTCAGAAGCCACAGTACTGTATTTTTCCACATAAGGTGCTATTTCCAACGATTCGATTTGTCCTCTTGATACTTCGGCATAAGCAACTGAAAATTCCATGTGAAAAAAAAATCCTGATTTTTGTTGTATTGACCTATACTGTTTTTTCACATAGCATATGAGAATTAGTTTTTGATAATTGGCTACTGGACCTTCAAGTAGATTTAAAAAAGCGCCACCAGCCTACCTACATTCTGTATTACTTCATCTCAAATCTCTACTTCCTCTTCTCAAATCTCTTCTACATTATACTTGCGACTTTAGAAGAGTTTGGCAGAGATTAAATAACTTCACCTGTGTATCCAGAAATGTGTTTCAATGTAACCGTGAGACACATTTATCTAGGACGAAGTAAGCAAAGTGAAAATGAGTTTCACAGTATATAGGTACAAGCAAGGCACTTGCATATATGTATGGGGCCTGTTAATTATCCACTGCTGATTGCTTGGCCTTGATTGCCGAGTGCCTTTCAATTCAACCCCGTGCCCTTGTGCCTGTTCAGGCTTTCTTACCAAAATGGCTGCCTACCCTAAATCTCCTCCTAGTAGAAAATGTAAAATTACATGTGTGATTTGTCTTTTCAGCTCACATTATATTTTCATCAGACAGTACTGTTCTGAAGGAAAGAGGGAAGTGAGAAAATCTGAAAGACTGAGTCCTTTAAAAGAAATTGAGTTAACCCAGACAGTATTTCAGGCACTAACCCATCTTCATTTTCTAGATTGGAATAAATTTTAGTAGGCATTTCCCACTACTGAATGGGATAGAATTTATGAGGGAGACACATTCAGTTTTAGAAAAGAAACTACAATTTATTTGCTTGTGGATTGAGTTAACTTGTTTTGTATTGCAATACAGAATATTGGAGGGCTCAAGTATACTCTACTTAGTTGGAGACATCTAAAAATAGAAAACATGATCTTGGCAGATGATGAGTTCAACATAGTAGAAAGTATCTGAATATGAGCACCCTCAATTATGTTCCCAAATCTTTTGTTCTGTGTACAAATCATAAATCATTTTATTCTTCAGTATCCTCATCTGTTAACTGAGGCTTGGTAGGAATGACTACAGTGTAAGGAACGTGAATAATACATTGAACTTGTGAGATGAATAAGAGAAATTCTAACCTTGATCCAGGAAAAAGGCTCTTTGGTGCTCCACGCATTGATCAATCCAGAATAGTGAAGTCTGGCCAGTTTGGGGGCCCATTGTCCTTTGCACAAGAGAGAAGAAAGATTATATTCAACTGGATTGGTCCTAGACAATTGAGAATGATTTAAATCTTTCGAGAAAAGTTAATCGGGGTTTTGGAGAAGATACACAAAGGCAAACAAAGCTCTGTAGCCTAGTAGTACTAATTTCTCTCTAAGGTTTTGCTTTCATTGTTGGACATCCATTTTCTAAAATTTAATAATAATAACATAATTTGTTAGAATATAATAATAATAGTAATAATGGAATTTGTTGCCAGCAGTCAAACGCTATAACTTCATTATATAACATATGTTCATTGGAGAGAAACCAGAAAACAAAAGCTAAAAAATAGTAAAATAAATTAGATAATAATATACCTCTTACAAAGAGTACTAGGGTTATATTTCTCAAACCTCGTTTACAAGGCAAAATTTTTCCCTCTGTAATAGGGATTAACAATTACTTTTCCATCAAGGGCCATAGTGCAAATAACTTAACAGTGGTATATTATATGCTCTCTATTACATGCTGCTATAGCCATAGATAAAATGTAAATGAATGGGCATGGCTATATTTCAAAATAAGACTTTATTAATGACACTAAAGTTTGCATTTTATAATTTTTCACATCATAAAATATTCTTTTAAAATAATTTAAAAATGGAGAAGCTATTCTTAACTCACATATCCAAAAACAGGGGGTGGGGTTTATTCAGACTTTATACCACTGCTCACAGGAAAATGTAGTTTCCTGCTACAGTGAAGAAAAAAAGACCTCAGAGAGCAAGATGGAAATTACAGAGGATATTTAAAGAGGCAGAGTAATTTCCCAGGTGAGAAATAAAGGTGGCCTGGATTAAGATGGTCACAGCAGGAAATAGAGAGGCTGAGATGGACTTTAACTCATCTATAAAATAGTTAATGAATAATAATAAAAGCATGGAGTTGGATTGGTTCTTGAAACAAAAATAATAGTACTTACCATATTGTCCTGAAGCTGTAATCTGGAAATCTCTAATGTGTCCAGATGCCATTCCCAGGGGAATCTGACACTCTGAAACACAAAAAGGGAAACACAACGCTACAAGTATATACATCAGGGCCGAGGATTTAGCTCAAGTGGTACTGAACCTACCTTGAAAGCACAAAGGCCCAGGGCCAGGAATTTAGCTTAGTGGTTCCGGCGCCTGTCTTGCAAGGGCAAGGGCCCGGGTTCATCCCCGGTAACCACATACAATACTGGGCATGGAGACCCACACCCAGCAGCAACCAGTACCACACACCACAGTGCCGGGCGTGGTGGCTCACGCCTGTCATCCCAGCACTTGGGAGGCAGAGGCAGGAGGATTGCTGTGATGTGAGTTGGAGGTTGAGCTCAGGGCCAGCCTGAACCACAAAGTGAGACCCTGTCTCAAAAAAAAAAGAAAACACAACGACCCAAGTTCAATCCCTGGTACCATAATAAATAAATAAATAGCACACGCAACTCAGCTTCCTAAGTATAGATTAATAAAAATGGAAGAACATCAATAAACGCTAATATTTTAGTGCTTATTATATGCCAAGAACTGTATTATATATTTTATTGTGCTATCACATTTAATTCATTCGAACAGACAGGTGTTAGAACTACTCATATTTTGCAGCTGAGAAAACTATGATCTGGGCAAGCGCAAGGACCCGGGTTCATCGCAGTAGCCACATATAACACTGGGTGTGGAGACTCACACCCAGAAGCAATCAACACCACAGACCACGGTGCTGGGCGTGGTGGCTCACACCTGTCATCCCAGCACTCGGGAGGCAGAGGCAGGAGGATTGCTGTGATGTGAGTTTGAGGCTGAGCTCAGGGCCAGCCTGAATCACAAAGTGAGACCCTGTCTCAAAAAACAAAAAACAAATAAACAAAAAAACAACAACAAAAAAGAAAACTATGGTTGGTAGATAAGTAGACCAGGGGTAATTGTCTTACTTATTTACGGCTAAATCCTTAAACTCTTCCAAGTGACATTTGTAAGTTATCTTTGGTAATTGAATTAAATTTCTGTTCCACAATTTGTGGTCAAAATGAAGAAGTTTTGGTTTTTAGCACCAGCCAATTGAATATATTCAGAGTATACACAATTTCTACCATATTTGTTCTTCTCAGAGGACTTTGTCTTTTACCTGCAATATTTCACTTTAAATTTAATAATGGTAGGAACTTGTATTGATTTCTTGACAAAGCAGCCATTCCAAGGAGGAGGACTACTATGCAGAAGTACGTTGGCAGGCAGTGAGCCTCTGTTTAGTGTTACTCACGCTTGCTGTACACCAGGAAAAGAGTGCTCATCCCAGCATGCAAGTGCTCGCCAATGAGGCATTCTACTCGCCAAATTCCAGCTCTGGATGGTAGCATTTCCACAGTCTCAAAAGAACCTTTTCAAAACCAAAAAGAACAAAGTCTATTTCTTTTGACTAAAAAATGAGTGTGAAATATATTGGCTTTCATAGACTATCAAAGAATATATATCAAATTCAGTTCCATTTGAACTCCTTAAGCTGAAAGTGCTTCCAATGTGGTTCCAATAGTTGGAGATTCAAGATTGAGTTTGACCACCTTCCTCTTGGGAAATGAAAGACAAAGTGACTGAATGCTTTCATGATGGAGACGAGAGAGTGCTGTTACATTAAGATAGGGCTACACTCTCAAGAGTTTTCAAAGCATATAGGTATAGTTCTTTTGACCAGATGTGGTCTCTGAGAGAGGTCAAGTGAGGTCATCTTGGATCCAGTCCGCTGGGGCTTCCTAGAAGTTGGGATGAATGCTGAAGAGGTTAAGAATGATTTATAAGGGGGGCCGGGGAGTTAGCTCAGTGGTTTCGGCACCTGTCTTGCAAGCGCAAGGGCCTGGCTTCGATTCCCTGGTAACCACATACCATACTGGGTGTGGAGACTCACGCCCAGCAGCAACCAGTACCACATACCACAGTGCGGGGCGTGGTGACTCACGCCTGTCATCCCAGCACTCGGGAGGCAGAGGCAGGAGGATTGCTGTGCTGTGAGTTTGAGGATGAGCTCAGGGCCAGCCTGAACTATAAAGCGAGACCCTGTCTCCAAGAAAAAAAAAAAAAGAATGTTTTATAAGGGACCACCCAGAATACAGGTGGAACCAGCAAAGCAAAGGGAATTTCATGAGGAACAGTTCCAAAAAGGAGTCTCTGAGGAGCTCCTGAAAGTGCCTTTTAAGAGAGAGTCCTCTTTAAATACCTGCTAAATGTAGACACTGTCATGGTATCTTACAACAATGTGGCAGTTCTAAGTAGGTTAGAACAATCTCATTTCCTTATTTTTAGTCTATCCATGCTGGAGTTCAAAACAATCTCCTCCCAAGGCAGAATTCCAGCTTGATGTGAGCACATCTCAAACAACGGAAGACTGAAGTTAAAAAGTGTAGAAATTTGGTCAGGAGATTTAGCTCAGTGGTACTGGCACCTGCCTTGCAAGTACAAGGGCCTGAGTTCAATCCCTGGTAGATAACTACATATGACAACGCTGGGTGTGGAGATTCACGCCCACCAGCAATCAGTACTATATACCACAGTGCCAGGCGTTGTAGCTCATGCCTGTAATCCCAGCACTTGGGAGGCAGAGGCAGGAGGATTGCTGTGAATTCAAGGCTGAGGTCAAGGCCAGCCTGAACTACAAAGTGAGATCCTGTCTCAAAAAACTAAAAAAAAGGGCCAGGGATATAGCTCAGTGGTTCCAGAGCCTGTCTCGCAAGCGCAAGGACCTGGGTTCAATCCCCAGTAACTGCATAACAATACTGGGTGTGGAGACTAACCCCAGCAGCAACCAGTACCACATACCACAGTGCTGGGTGTGGTGGCTCACGCCTGTCATCCCAGCACTCGGGAGGCAGAGGCAGGAGGATTGCTGTGATGTGAGTTGGAGGCTGAGCTCAGGGCCAGCCTGAACCACAAAGCAAGACCCTGTCTCAAAAAACCTTAAAAA
>PVIR01041200.1:0-12886 GCA_004026965.1 Petromus typicus
ATTAGATGTTTGCATCACAGCTCCAAAATCACAGGCACATCTTATGGGAAGACACACTTCTATTTAAAATAGTAAAGAACTTTCTAGCAATGTGAGCTTCTCAACAGAGAATCATTGGAATTCTATCATCAGAAGTCTTCTAGCAAAGACACAGTCCATGTCAAGAATATTACAAAGTGAACTCCTTTGGGCAAGATGGACTAGGTTCTTTGGCATGGCAGAAGTTTTAGCTAATAGATCCAAACTAAATGATCTCTTCAGAGTCCCTTCAGAGACATCATGATGCACTAAAGTTTTGTTGTAGCAAATTGATTTAAGAGTGGTCAACAGGCCTCCTTCAGAAAATGCAAGATTTCTCCCCCCTACCCCTTCCCCATCTCCACACACATAATTGATTTTCTTACATTGGATTCTAAAAACCACCCTTCCATGAGACAAAAAGAAAAAAAAGGAGAAACATCTGATATAGAAAATACCTAAAATCTGCTACAAGAAGAAGGTGCCTAATAAACTCTCTGTCCAAACCTTGTATCATTAGTAAAAAGATTCATTTTGTAATTTGCATTGATTATGTTGAATTGCAATTTTAGATCCCTGCTTTTCTCATAAAATTAAAATGCATATTTTCCCAGAGGAGGATTTACAGCGGCTCCTAAACACGGCTGTGGAGCAGGACAGAAGCTTTGTCCATCTTAAACACCGAGGTAAAGGAGCACACACTGGCAAGCGCATCCTTTTTTCCCTGCTCACTGACTGGCAGGCCCAGCAAATGAATAATGGCGCACCGTACCTTGATGCTCCAGCTGTTATATTCTGTGTGAAAATGCCTTGTCCTTGATACTCGGGAAGCAGTGGGAGCCAAGTGACCTAATTTATGACTGTGATGATTTTCTGTCTGGTCCCATCTGAGCTGTGCCCTCCTCTGGGCATCTTAGAACCTTTCTGTTCCACCCAGCTGTTTGCTAAATTCAGGAATCTCCACTTCACACTTTTCAAAACTGGTCGCTCTTGCATATAGCACGCCAGCTGGAGTCTGAGATGCAACCAGAGAGGAGCTGCCAGTGGGCGGATCTCGGGATCTGGGAGACTGAGAGACTTCCGTATACTCTGTTCAGTAGCTGCCTGCTGTCCTCTTCTGAGCTGTCTCTGTTTTAGAGTCTGTACAAGACAGACCAGCAGACTCCTGGGCATGGCATGAACTTGAACAAGTACAGGCTGAGGGGCAGGGGAAAAGGACAGGGCAAGTGAGTCCTACTTGAGCATGTTATATTATTAGAGTAATGCATCATGCTGCTTTCAGGGAAAATACACCATATTGACATTTCTATTTGTAGTTGGGCTGAACAAATTTTAATCTTTTCCTTAAAATAATCTTTTGCAAACTCTTACGTTCATAGCACAAGACACTGGGTATAAAGCTTGTGGAAGTGATTTTCTTTTTCTTTACTTTTTTTTTTTTTTTGCAAGTTATGAAGCCTTGGAGATGGGACATCCCTGATGCCATCACCATTTCTTCTTTAGTGGGAAACACAAAACTCTAGAGTAGGAGCCTCTGGGCAGTAAGCCTCTAGCTGCTTCTCCCTATGTATCTCCGACAGCCCTGAGTCTCAGGGAGGCGGCTGAAGCTGTGGGGATCTGGTGATTCCCAAGTGCATGCAGTTTCCAGCATGCAGTGTACTGGACCTGTTCAAGCCAGGCAGTCCCTGTGACCTTGGCAGTAGGCCTCTCTGAGCCTCAATTCTCTTAATGGCAAAGTCAGTAAGTCAAACCAGAGCATCTCTGAGGTCCTTCCTGTTTGCAGAGTTGATCAGGTCCTAATTCTTCATTTAGAACACAAAAGCCCCAGTTTACCATGATCCTTGTGTGTGCTTATTGAGGGTTATAGCTTAATACGTCAAATTGAAAAAAAAAGTCTTTACAACATAGCTACAGTTCCTAAAGTCTGAAGCTAAAAGCTGGGGGATGGAAATAGAGTTCTCCACTGAGAGCTAGAATCTATTGCCAGTAGTGCAACAAATGAAAATGATACTCTTAAAATTCCAAGCAAATGATGTAATTTTGTATTGCTTTTTTTCTATTTAAAAGAAAATATCACCAGGTTGAAAAGCAGTAAATATGTAAAGAGAATATTTGTCAACTGCGATTGGAAGATGTGACCTAGGTCACACATAAATCTCTCCGACGAGAGCTGCAGGGCAAGCCATAATTTCAGAGAGTAAAGAGAAAATGAAAGCTACCACTGGTGTCTTCTCTAAGTTCCGTAGGTGGATCTATTTTAGTTTTCTGATTATGCCTCTGAATGTAATGTAAAGGGTCCCAGAGCGGGTACCACTGCCTGTAATAAGGCCCTCTAAGACAGGGAAGCATAAAATAAATGTTTCACAGTTGCTTTTGATCACCAGCACCATTGAACAAATACTTGAGGCCCCACAAGCAATTGTCAGTTTCCCTTCTGGAATCATTTTCAAGACATGTCATATTACAGGAGCTTCTTAATTGTCAACTGTACAGTCCACAAAGAAATAGATGATATGTGTTAGTACAGTAATGGACCAAACTGGTGCTCGTGGCTGCCTCTCATGGAACCCTTCTTCCCCATCTGAACGCAGCGTAACTCTCCTCTTAGTGTGGCTTTAAACCTTGACTCTAAAAGCTGATGAACGCGAAAAAAGAAGCTGTGCCTAGAAAAGGGAAGAGGTTTATCCAATTAGTGTATCAACCCCTGCTAGTGCTAGAGACTGATCAGCAAAGTGTACATCTGGAGCATTACTGTTCTATCCACTGCCCCAGAGTACTAGTTAGACATAGAAACCGTTTGAAGCAAGCAAAATGTATAGGCAAGTGTGTGAACCTGGACACTCCAGTTAGTTATAAATAGCATTTCATATGTGGTGAGGTCTGGGCAATACATCAGCCCTAACCATGTTATTTTGTGCTTCTGAACTCTGCTTTTGCAGCCAGCATTTGGAAACCAGACCCGGAATAAAGATGGGCATTCAGGAAGCTAACATTTTATATTGTGTACCCTTAGTACCACTTCTAATGCACTATAAAACCGGGGGCTTCACTTTTTCATGAACTGTGTGCAAAAGCAGAAGCGATGACTAGAGGTTGATTTTGTTTGGGTCTGTTTTATGGTTGCTGCGCCCATACAATAATGTGATCTTGAAAAAGGTAAACAACAAAGAGTTTAGCTGTGAAAAATACGCCTAATATAAATATAGTTGAGTGCTTGGCAGTTCAGAATTCGAAAAATATGACTGTGGCATTAAATTTTCTGGTGGAATTAACAGAGGAGAGCGTACAGCCTTTAAGGCAATATATCTGAGATGGAAAAAAGAGATAATACATCTAACTCTATGGTCTGTGTGGCATCCATATAAAGAAAAGCACAGTAGCTTTATTTAATTGAGAAAATGAATCAATTACAATGATGTTGCATCATCAGATTCTTGTGAAATAGAAGATATAAGTCACAGCATTGTGTAACAGTGTTAAAAAGTAATTGAGTATCTTAAGCATTTTGAATCAATTTTAGGTACTGGCACTGCTACCTTAATACAAAATTTATGAAGGTGGTTGCATATAATATGTTGCTATCAGAACTGTGTAATAAAGCCTAGTAACAACATCTCTCTTTAAAAAGCTGGGGCAAACACTATAGTTACAAGGTTATAAAAAGGACTATGATACTGCTCTTTCTTTGTTGTACTGAAGAGCAAATGTTAAAATAGTACAATTTTAAGTTGTCTTGAAGTTTTCCTACGTTTAACCCTCAGAACAGAGCAAGATGGAGACCTTCTGTAAGATCCCATTTACCAGCAGTCTGCCCTCAGTTCAACTCATGGACTAGTGCTTCATAATCCATTCCTAACGTCATTTCCAACATCTCTTAGAATTTTTACAACACCAAATTTGCCACAGAGAATTTTATGAATCCCCCTGACTCTTGAAAATTCATGAAAAATATTCTTTTTGCTCTCAAAAATAATTTCTGATTCTTTGCTCATTATAAATAACTCTCCTGTTGAAGATGTATCTTACTAAGACTGTGGGATGGAGGAGACGCACTTAGGAAGTAAGTGAGTGAATGAATGAATCATTGGATGAATGAATGAATGAATGAATGAATGAAAGCAGACACCCAAAATGTCTCATTTCCTAGGAGAAGTTCCCTGGGCTTGTCAGGCCTTTGTAAAGGTGGTACCGGTCCTTACCAGATTCCTTAAACACTCCAACATGGTAGTAAACAGCCCTGCCTCCCTCCCGTCTCATTGCAGGAGCCAGCACATTTAGGGAAACATAAAGCAGGCATCTTTTTAGTGTTGATTAAGAGCCAGGCAGCCAGGAACAGAGGTTCCAGGAGGAATGACCAGGAAGGACGCCATGAATGGGCAGCACGGGGCACTTGAGATACTGCCTGGCGAGGCACTTTGAAGGCATCCAATCACTAGGTGGAAGTGTTTGCTTCTTAGCCACGTGATGCAAAAGAAATACCCGCATGCTAGACTGACTCACCAAGATAGATCACTTAGCAACTGTACTGTACGAAGTATCATTGTGCAAGAATTATGTTGTTTTAAGTGTTGCGGTGATTGTGGGCAAGTAGGGAGGGGCACACTGGAGAAGCCCAGAACCACCATGCCCAGCCCTGCCCTCACCCACCCTGTCCTCTGAGAGGCCTGGTTCTCCCATCACAGAATTCAGAGGTCATCCTTGCATACGGCTGGGTGGTTGTACATATAAAACGACAGTGTATATGAGAAAGAACTTGTAAAAGAACCATTAAAATATAAAAGAGACTAGTGTAAGTTTACATATATTGGGGAGAGGAGACTGAGACAGTTTTACTTTGTAGAGACTGGCCTTGAACTCACTTTTTACCCGAGCCTGGCAGGAATCCTCCTGCGTCAGCCTCCTGAATGATGAGATTGCAGGCATGCAGTACTGCACCCAGCTAGTTTTCCTATGCTTTATCAGCCGGTTGGAGCTTATGTGTCCCAGAAAATAATTGGCCTATCAGTAGTAATATTTGGTTCCTAAAGATTAGAAAATTAAGTAATGGAGACTCCATCTTCACTGAATATGTAATAACTGTAGGCTTTTGGGGGGAAGGATTAGAGTCTTCAGTATTTTAATTACAGAGTTGATGATTTATAATCTTGTCACATTTTGGTAATTTTCTAAGAGATATGGGATCTCAGTGGTGGAGGTGAGCAGCCCGCTTTCACTGTGTCAAGTAGGAACAAACACACTGGTCTCTGCTCTCAGTAGCTGACATGAATTTGAATTTGGTATAACACGTGCATGAATTTGATTTTCCCAGTGAGCCTTGCTACCCTGGAAACAAGATTGATAGTACTTTGGAAAAGGTGGAGTTTTTGCACCTCTCCTAAGTTAGAGGCAGATACTTCAACCACATAATTAAAGTTTTCCTCACAAAATAGGGAATTGTGAGCACACACTGGCAGGAATCCAAAATTCTAATTTCTGACTATGATTTAATTTCAATTTTAAATAAATCGGTTTTTAATTTAAAAAGAGTGAGCTTCATAACATTAGCAATGATTGCAACATTAAGCCCAGTGTTCACAATCTAGCAATATAAAACATTATTTATATCTGAATCGTAAACAGCCTTTTGAAATGGATTATGGTTTTTCTCCCTATTCTAATACAACCTGGAGGGTACTAAAAAGTGTTGTGTGAAATTAACATTCTGCTGACTTTCGCCTATAAATGAGAAGCGAGCTATTAACATTTGTGTATTTTCATTATGTAAATTGTGTTAACACATGCCCACAGATTGCCACCAGCAATGCAATAATTTTCTCTCAGTGATCATAATGTGTCCAAGTGAGTCATTTTGATTATGACATGCTAATTACATATTGCCTTTTTTCAGATTCAGAAAAACCAGGGATCTTTAATGGTAAGCTTTATGAGTTCAGAAAAAAAATTCACTTTTCTTTTTCCTGATGGCTGCTTCCTTTGCATGCTTGAATGCCTTGTTTTAAACTTAGCAAATTGCATTTTGAAGAAAATGCAAACCTTTAACTGCCTGTATTAGATTAGGTACCATTAGAAATAATAGAACATCCTGAGCATCAATGTTTTTATAAGAGTTTGCTGTTGTTGATTAATCTTGCTATATTTTATTGCATTAATGATTTTTTCTTTCCACTCCACTGTAAAGATATTGCACGGAGGCTAATACTTCTTCCTCTCTTCTTTTCCATTGCAGCCTCTCCAGCTTCTGCAGTGCATTGTTGATGAGGTGAGGCATCGTCTTATGTGCTTTCACTCCTAAAGTCATTCCTAATGGTGTGGAAAGCTTATATTTTGTTTCCTAATGAAGCACAATGCCCAACATCCTCGGAGCAAGTTGGGTTGTATGCTCTGAGCTGTGTTACGTGAACTGGCCTTGTCCTGAATCCTGCTCGCCTGATTCTATCCAGGAAGCCCTGCAAAGACAAACTGTCCCACAGGCTGGTCCCCAGGGGTATCACAGGCCCTGAAGACAAAACATGATAATATTAATTGATCTTCTCCCCTGCCAGATGGGGATAGAGCTGGAAATTAAAGCAGCATCATTTCTTCCATAGCAGATAAGGGTCAGAGTTGAACCACAAACATCAGATGGATAAAATTTGCCTTCCTTCCGGTGTTTACTTGAAGCATAGCAGAGAGAAAAAAGGGTTCAAAAGCTCTATATCAACAGTTGAATGTTCATTTCCTAATTAGGTATTTCCTGAAGATGTGTCCTTCATCCCTTGTTGCTCTGGATTGCTAACTACTAGTATCCTCAAAGTTTAAGTCACCTTCCCTTGACTACCCTCACCCATTAAGTTCCACTGTCTCTTTGCCTTCCTGGAGTTAATCTGCCTGCATTTCTTTCTCAAGTGACTTTCTGTTTCTTGCTCTGAATTTAAATTCCTTTCTTCTATGTATTAGCAGTCTTATAGTAGACAAGGATCTCAAGACGCATTCACATTTTTTTAAAACTGTTTATCTGGCCTTGGGCTCATCTACTAGCAATGTTTATTTTTTGGACTTTAATTTTATAATATTTAGAGCACTTGTAAATGGAGAGGGAAGGCGATAAATGATTCAGATAGGAAAGTTTGAAAGAAAAAACAACAAATCGTAATTCATAGTTATTCCTCTCAATTGAACATCTGCATAACCAGTTATGAGATTTGGGAGGAAAAATAAAGATCCTCCTAGGAAAAAACAAACACGCACATATCGCAATAACAGTAAGAGTGGGGCTCTAGCATCCTTAATAGTTGCATCCGTCAGTACATATATCCCCTGCAAGCCATAAACCACACTGGTGCAGACATGAAGGCATCGTCCTGAAACAAATGGAGACTCCATTAGCTGAGATATCAGACGGGCCTCCTGGATCTAATAGCTCATCAATATCTTCTGTCATCTTAGATTCCAAAAGCATCCTATCCCCATCAGAATCTTCCTAATTAAACCAGTTTTCCTAAGGTTCTGCTCCAGTTTTGCCTGGGGAAGCTCCCAAAGAAACTTGGCCTACCCAGTGAAATATGCGGCTTGTATGTTTCTGGACTCTGCTGTGGTTGTGGGGCAAGGGGTGGTGTCCTTGGGCATCAGGTACAGATATTCCTCACCAATAATATGCATATTGCCGGAGAGCTCCTGTGACAGTTTTCTGAATTAAAGGAATGGTGGTTTCTGTCAGTTTAAAATATTTTAAAGGACAAGAGTATCTTTTATGTGGTGTGCTTTTCTTCATAATATTTTTTCCTTAGTCAAAAAAATACATACAAGGCCAGAGATTTAGATCAGTGGTTCTGGTGCCTGCCTTGCAAGCGCAAGGGCCAAAGGTTCAATCCCTGGTAACCACATACAGCAATTCTGGGCATGGTTGCTCACACCCACCAACAATCAGTACCACATTCCACAATGCCAGGTGTGGTAGCTCACACTTGTAATCCCAGCACTCAGGAGGCAGAAGCAAGAGGATTGCTGAGTTGGAGGCTGAGTTCAGGACCAGCCTAAACTACAAATCGAGACCCTGTCTCAAAAATAAATAAATAAGGGGCCAGGGATTTAGCTCAGTGGTTCTGGCACCTATCTTGCAAGCACAAGGGCCCAGGTTTTATCCTCTATAACCACATATAATACTGGGCGTGGAGACTCACGCCCAGCAGCAATCAGTACCACATACCACAGTGCCGGGCGTGGTGGCTCACGCCTGTAATCCCAGCACTCAGGAAGCAGAGGCAGGAGGATTGCTATGATGTGAGTTTGAGGCTGAGCTCAGGACCAGCCTGAACAACAAAGCGAGACCCTGTCTCAAAAAGCCTAAAATAAATAAATAAATAAAAATATAGATAGATATTAATATATTAATTAATATATAATATTATGTATATATACATACATACATACACACATATATAACTTAGCATTCCCACTGACTCCAAAACAATATTAAATATCTTCTTCCTTTGGAAACTTGGGAAATTGACATTGTTTTTACTAAAACAAAATTGACTTTGAATTAAGCTGAAGTTCTACAATAAGAGTGTTAGGAAAGGACCCACCAGATGACCTGCTTTCAACAAGCTCAGATGTGGCCTTCAAATAAGATGGGACCCTACCTTTCCTGTGTTTTTCTTCTGAATAAGGCACATGACAGGGCTGGGAGATTGTGTCCCCAGTAGAACAGTTCAAAGCCTAACACATCAAAGTTACTTAAGATTCTTGTTGAAAACACAGAATCTTGTGTGCATGTTAGTGAATTAGACTTTCTATGGATGGTATCCCCAATCTACAAACTTTCTAAGTATCTGCACATTATTAATGTCTGAGAACTTTTGCACTGCTTGTTCAGGTGCCACAGGGCAGTTACTATCTATCATTTGCATCTCTCTTGTAGGGCTTCTGTTTATGAATAAATATAACCAGCCAGGAGCTGCATCATTGTACTGACTGAGTATGGGCATCTAATGCAAATATATATATAGTCTCTGAATAGAGAAAAGTCAAATCAGGTAGCACTGTACTAAGGAGCCTAATTCAGACAAGATAGGTATATTTGGAGTCATATACAAAATAGCTCTAGCAAAGTCCTGTGTAACATATTTTATTATTACAAGGATTCCTTTTAATTTTCTGTCTTGACTTGGCAAAGAGTGAAATTGGGAAACCAGATGGATGTAAGCAAGATCCAGTCCCCAAATGACCAGAGGCAAATTGTTAGAGTCAGTCTGGGAGTCAGGATGGGATTGGGGGACAGAGCCAGAGTTGGCCACCAACTTACAGAGAAGACATCGAAAACTAAACAAAGGAATAAAAGTCTTGACCATAAAACTTGGGCCACAAATCAGGTCCTGGAAGGGCAGCCAAGGTCTCTTAGTCATTTTGTCTTCACTGGGACAAAATACCAAACACCCACAACTGATTTTGGTTTATGGTTTCAGTCCAGGGTCACCTTGCTCAAAGGCAGGAACAGGATAGTAGGGGGAGGTGCTCAACTAATGGCAGCCAAGAAGCAGAGAGAAAGGAGGAACAAGAAACAGAAATACACCCTTCCTGGTTTCCTACAGCCAGACCTCATCTGCTAACATACGCTCAGCCGTGAACTCATCAGTGGACAAACCCACTGATGAGCACAGCACCCCATGACCCAACCACCTTCCACACATGGAACTTTTGGGGGACATTTAAAATCTACATAGTTATACAAGGCAACAGGAGAGCTGTGATATAATGAGAAATCTAGCCAGCCCAGTTTAATTTTGGTGGTGGAGTTCATCTGTCTTCAAGGTAACACTGGTGCCTGAGAGTTGCTTCCCTCACCAGAACTTCTTACCTTAAGACCCTTGTGCAGGGCTGGAGATGTGGCTCAGCGGTAGATCATTTGCCTGGCACGTGCAGGGCCCTGGATTCAATCCCCTATTCCTCCAAAAGCAAAACAAAACGACCCTTACGCAGTCAGGTCTTTCGCAAGTCCGCAATCCCGTTCGCTGTAAGCCGAGTGTCTGCTTGTGCCAGATGCCTTAGCTCTCTTCTGTCTTTAGGGATGAGGTAGCCCCTGTTGTCTAGACAGTTTAAATTTATTACTTTAACCTCTGACATCTATGAGAAAATTTGCATTGTTTAGAGAGAAGTATTTCTAACATGTGTTTGTTCTTGGCAGCCTGTTGACAAACCATGGTGAATAACATTTAACCTTTTCTCAGAGACGGAGGCCCTTGTTTTGAATATGGTACTAAACTAAGCTTTGATGTATTGGTGCCCTGTAGGACTGTAAAATTGCGTTGGGCTTTTACTGTGTTGTTTCACTGAGTTTTACCAGCCCTTTTCCCTATGTGTTTGGCGTTGACACTCAGGAAAGTTCTTGGGTTTCTTGAAGTTCATAGAGCCAGCCCTCCTGGGCAGTGCCTCTCTGTGATTGCCCTGGGCCCTTTCTTGAAGGACTCTGACCTCTGCGGCCCCTCCTGTCTCGTCAGAGACTGCCTCTCTCCTGCCCCAAGATCCAGCCATTAGTGCAGCACTGCATTCCTGATGGTGACCTCAGCTGAGCTAAAAAGTACTCAGTGAAATCAGATGCCCAAGAGGCATGTGGAAGGTTAAACTGGCTGGTCTGAAGCGAGAGACGCAGAGGCTGCACCTCTTTATAATGAAAGGAAGTGATATCTCGCATTTGTGCAATCAGCACTCAGTCAGCAATCTGTCAGTCACCATCCGAACTCACGTAAGTTGAGTGGGCCTGGTTGGACAGCCTCCAAACCTGGAGAGAAATGGGCTTCCAGGCAGGGTGTGCAGGCCAACTGCAGGCCAGACTGAGTCAGAATAGAAGTGAAATCACTGTCCCCCGTCCTGAGCCAGCTCAGATGCTGGGACTCGGGAGCCGCCCAGCTACCTAACATGGGCTCCCAGGGGGCTGGTACCAGAGAGCTGGCCACATTGGCACTAGAGTAGGAGGGGACACATCATTGTTATCCAGGCCAGCAGGTCCCAGGCTGCTAGTGGGTTGAATTGCTGAGGACTTTGGATGGCTAGAGGGGGGGCCGCACCCTGAGTCTGCCATGAGGTGGTCCACAGCTGTGGAAGGGAGAGGACAAAGAAATGAATACCTACCCTTCGTTGTAGTCAAGTGCTGTAGCACCTAAGTCTAGCAAGTAAGAAGTTCCTGGTTCAGAAAGGAGAAGGTACATGTCAGGCAGAATCACTCAAAACTATCTTGTGAATCATTTATGAGTTCACAGATGTATTTCAAAATGCCGTGGTCTAAAATATGACAACCAGAGAAATGGGTTATTACTCTCAGTGTATACATGTTTTAGACTCATTATAGCTATAAAATAAACTCCCATTTAGCATCTGTAGGTGCTCAACAGAACAATTAACAAATCTCTGATTTATCCTTCTGTTTATTTGTTCATTTTACCCATAAAAAGTAAATTGATTAAATGTTATCTTAAACCTGATCAGAAGTAGCTTCTCTGTGAATGTGGTGGTTTTTTAAAGCTACAAGATTTGTAAAATATGAAAGTACTCGGCAAATAATACAGACTTATAAAAATTAATAGCCTACAACTGGACCAGGTGAGCAGATAAACAGTGACCTTAAGATGCCAGTGAAGAATTCCAAGATTTGCCAACACCTCTTCCATGGCTGTGCAGAAGCAGGACTCGACCTCAGATACGGTGTGGCACAGTGCTCCCCAGGCCACCTGCAGGAGGGCTCAGGTCCCCTGCTTCTCCAGGGCTTCCTAAGCGTGGGGAGCACAGAAGCAGGGCTTTGCCAAAGGACTGGAGCAGATACAATATGGGGACCCAGATGGACAGCTGACAAGAGCCTAAAGGGTACAGCGCCAGGAGTGTGGCACTAACAAAAGGAAATATGGAAACTTCACAAATGTGTGGACATACTTCATTCATAAATTAAAAAGTGGGACAACAAAGAAATCAAAGAGGAAACTAAAAATTGCATGTGAAGACACAGATACCAAAATTTAAGAGAGGCAGCCAAACCTTTGCTGAAGAGAAAACACGTAGCTCTAAGTATCTACAGTAAAAAAGAAGAAACATCCCCAAGCATGGTGCGGCACACCTGTAACTCCAGCACTCCAGAGGCTGAATCAGGAGGATCGTGAGTACAAGGGTAGCCTGGGCCACATAGTAAGACCCTCTCTCAAAAAATGAAAACATAAAGATTACAAATTAGTAGCCTTGTCTCCCATTTTAAGAAACTAGAAAAAGAACAAACTAAACCCAAAACAAGTAGGAGGCAGGAAATAATAAAAATTATAGCAGAAATAAATGAAGTAGAAGAGCAAAGTCAATGAAAATAACTCCTTTTGAAAAAATAATTTAAAAAATTAACCAACTTTTAGCTGCAGAGAGGGAGAGGGAGGGCTCCAGTGTCTAAAATTAGAAATGAAAGAGAACATATTGCTGCCAACTGTATAGAACTAAAAAGGTCACAGAGGAGTGATATGAGCAATTGTGTGGCCCAAGCTAAATAACACAAATCAAGTGGACACATTCCTATATAAACATAAACTACTGATACTGACTCCAGAAGAAATAGAGAGTCAGGGTGAATCTATAATAATTAAGGATTTTAAAAAAAAAAAGGCCTGGGGCCAGGGAGTTAGCTCAGTGGTTCCAGCGCCTGTCTTGCAAGCCCAAGGACCTGGGTTCGATTCCCCGGTAACCACATAACAATACTGGGTGTGGAGACCCACACCCAGCAGCAACCAGTACCACATACCACAGTGCCGGGCGTGGTGGCTCACGCCTGTAATCCCAGCACTCGGGAGGCAGAGGCAGGAGGATTGTGATGTGAGTTGGAGGCTGAGCTGAGGGCCAGCCTGAACCACAAAGCAAGACCCTG
>PVIR01041201.1:0-12872 GCA_004026965.1 Petromus typicus
TATTTTGTCTGCAAATAAAATCGCCACTCCTGCTTTCTTGCTGTTTCCAGTCGCATGGAGTATTGTTTTCCATCCCTTTACTTTTAGTCCATGGGTTTCTTTCTGAATTAGGTGTGTTTCTTGTATACAGCAGATTGTAGGATCTTGTTTTTTGATCCACTCTGCCAGTCTGTATCTCTTAATTGGCACATTGAGTCCATTGACTTTAATCATTATGACTGATATAGGTAAATTTAGTGCTGCCATCTTTTCCTCTTCTTGGCTGTGTTATTCTACTTCTGCCCTTTCCCCATCAGTTTCTTGTTTGGTCCCACGGGTTGACTCGGTTAGGTCTCATGGATTTGTAACTTTCCTTATTTTTCTCCAAGATATTCTTTCAAATGTTTTGGAGCACGGGTTTTGTATTTGTGAAGTTTTTCAGGTGTTCTTTGTCATGAAAGTATCTTATTTCCCCATCAATTTTGAAGGATAATTTTGCAGGATACATCAGTCTGTGTTGGAAGTTGTTTTCTTTTAGGGCTTGGAAGACTTCACTCCAGGCTCTTGCATTGAGTGTTTGAGTTGAGAAGTCCGCTGTGATCCTGACGGGCTTCCCTTGGAATGTAACTGTTTTCTTTTCTCTGGCTGCTTTCAGTATTTCATTCTTTTTTTGGATATCTGTGACTTTTATGATGATATGCCTAGGTGTAGATTTCTTCATGTCACGGGGATGTGGGGTTCTGTATGCTTCATATATTTGTATGTCCAATTCTTTACCTTTTTCTGTGAAGTTTTCTGCCATTATCTGTGTGAATAGCTTTTTGATGTCTTTAGCATTGTCTCCTGCTTCCTCAGTGACTCCAATCAATCCTATGTTATTCTTCCTTGAATCATCTAGGAGCTGTTGGATTGACTTTTCATTATCGCTTGCTTTTTTCCATAGATTATGTCTTTCCAGTTCATTGGTTGAGATCCTGTCTTCTAGGTCTGAAATTCAGTCTTCTGCCAAATTCATTCTATTGCGCAAGGTTTCATTTTTTTTCTTAATTTGCTGGGCTTCTGCTTGTAGGTGTTGAAAAGGTTCCAGTGCTTTTGCTATCTTGGATTCTGTCAACTCCATGATTTCCTCTTTAGCTTTATTAATCATCATGTTGACAGTGTCCAATATCTCTGCTTTCATCTCAGAGATCAGTTCTGATTTCCGTTTTACTAGATCTGCTTTGGTTACCATTTCTGAGGGCCCTAGAGACTGGGCTTCACACTTCTCTATTTCCCTTCCCCCTGTGTTACTTGGAGGTGAGGATCTTTGTGTCTGAGATTTGGAGTGTTTCCTCATCTCTGACCTGCCCTGTTTTCTGGTGCTGTTTGTTGCAAGTCACTTTCCTCTTAATAGTTAGGATCCTTAAAATAGCAGTGTTTCCTGGGTTGCTGTTTGCAGTCTGTATTGGGACCTAAAGAAAAACCCCTAGTTCTGGCACACTGTATGAGGCACTCAATCAATACAGTCAGAACACCTTCTCCTGTCTGCTTTAGAGGCAGGGAGACTGTGGCTCCTGAATTGCTACAATGGCACTGTCTGAGGTTGCGATGGGCCCACCTGCTCAGCAATACAGAGTCTCTGGGCTCTCTTGTGCAGTTGGCCTGGAGGCCAGTAGGCTGTAGTCCCTGTGCAGTTGCAATGTTAGAGGCTGTTGTTCCAACAGCCCCACCTACTCACCAATATAGCCTGACTGGATGTGCTTCTGCAGTTACTGTGGAGAAAATCAGACTCTGACCTGCTAACCTCAGTCCCTGGGCGCTCTTCTGGCATAGGCCTGGAGGCCAGTAAGCTCTAACGCCGGCACAGATTTGGTGACGCAGACTCGGTGCCACAGTCGCCTTTTCCTGAGCTGCCCACTGCTAACCTCAGTCCCTGGGTGCTCTTCCAGTGTGAGCCTGGAGACAAGTAAACTACAAACCCGGTGCAGATTCAGTGACGCAGATTTGGTGCCGCAGTCACTGTTTCCCCAGCCACCTGCTGCTAAACTCAGTCCCTGGGCACTCTTCCGGTCTGAATTTAAGGTATTTGGAAACAGCTCCACTAAATATTTGTCTCAACAGCCACTTTCCTTTCTGATAGAAATTGCTTGATGTATAACTCTCTTCAATAATATTTCTTTATTGAAAACTTTAAAAATTGGGTACTGGTAATAATATCAAGAAACTCAGTGAACAACTTTGGTGACCTGTTCTAAGCCCTATTTATAAGGTGAATTTATGCTAAAATTTGTTCATTTTCATTTTCTTAAAGCTGGAAAAAATACAAATTATGATAGCTGTAGATAATTTGTGCCTTTGTGACCCTAAATTATCTGGAGCCTTCATCTGTCAAAAAGTCTACATGTGTTAACAGAAAAAAATCACCTTGAATGTACTGGAGAATAGTTAGGGTGTTTTATCTAAATTTTCTTCTGAGTACAAGTTTAGGGGTTTTATACAGTGTGCTATATAGAAATGTTCCCTGATATTACTTTTCATATGAGTTATGTGATTCCAGCTATTACTAAATATTACTCTGAATTTATATTGTCATGTTTCTTTGTCTTGTGTGTTCATTTTTGTTGATACCTGGACCAGTGGACCTTGGATATGGCTTTTCCAGTTGGGAGATCCCATATCCCTACATGCCCACCAACTTCCAGTGATAGGGAAACATGTTCCTCTTTGGGCTTCTTTCTTTTCTCTAACACCATGAGTTGTTGTTTGCTTAACCTTGTTGCTCTCCTTTATTATCCTGCTTACCTTTGTGACAGCCTGCAGAGGAGGGCAGTGGGGAGTGAAGGATGAACGTCTGGTCTAGTCTAACCTCAGGGCAGGTCACCTAAGATGAAACTTGTCTCATTGCCAGGAGGTATCTTTTTGTTGTACTAATCCAAACTCTTTTATTAACTAGCATCTCATTCCCTCACGTGAGTTACATTTCCAAAGGCATGTTTCATTTGACCTAGCTAAATATATACCAGCCTCAGTAGAAGTGAAAAAAAAAGAATTCATTCTTCCATGCAAAGAGAATGTATTTTAAAGAATATTTAGGTCAGAGATTTATGAAGTCTCCGACACAATTTATAACGTAGTTTCACTGGGGGAAAAGCAACCGCAGTTCAAAATAATTGATTTACACATAGACTTTTGAAATTTAAGCCTGTGAAGTGCCTGTAGCTCTAACTGAATCTTTGTCATTGCCCTGGAAAACTATACCCTTGGCCATATTGTGTTGATGAAGGAGGCAAATGTTTAGGCAGGGGAAACTTCAGCATTCTATCAATGAAACTAACAGAGAGAGGTGGCAAATAATAAGGAAATCTTCACAAAAATAGTAAATGTTTTTGGTTGAGTGATATAAATTTCATGGTGCTAGAGAGTCATCCCATAAATCAAATCAGAAATTGAACTGCTTCTTTCAATGCTAATAAATCATAAGTTGATGGGTTAGTATTCACTGTTCTAAGATCCTGCTTTTGAAATACTATTCAAATAGCAGGAAAATATTATTTTAACTCAGTTTTCTTGTTTTTATTTACTTTTGTATATAAATAGGTAGGAAGGTAGATAGTTAGATCATACTGGACCAGCATACCTGAATTATATCTGGGTTCCCTAAGGCAGCTGCATAGCAATTCTACTAAGTATTTCCACCCAAAAAGCTACACATTCTATTCTGTGAACCAAGAGCCAAAGCAGATTTTAGAAGCACTGTAGGAAGAGAGGGGATGGTTAGTGCATGTATACTGTAGTGAAGAGTTATACCATTGTCTTTAACCAATTATGATTTATTTTCTGCTCTTCCTGCCCACTCTGGCTGCTTGTTCTTTCTTTTTCAACCCTCACTTTCAACTCTCATGTCTTTACTAGGCCTACAATGCTCTGATTTACTGCACTCTTAGAGACCCCTCACATCTTCACCACCATCACTACCCCCGCATTTCCACTCAAGCAGAGAAAGAGAAACTCTTTGGGTTCTTCAAATGATAGTCTTACTTATTGCCTTCATTATCAAAATAAAGGAACTTCTTGGTAGAACCTTCATGCCACAGAAAGTAAGATGGGTTGTGAATAGTCATTCTTGTTGAAATTCAGGTGAAACTCATGGAGGTACCAGGAAGCAGGTGCGCTACAACAGTTCTTTTATTCAGACATGGTATTTTTAGATGCACACAATTTAAGATAGAGCTCTTGATGCTGCAGCATCAGACGTCGCAGAAAAGGTCTTTCCTGATACAGCCTTACAAATGGTTCAGGGACAGAAATATCATGGAAACAATTTTAGACTCTAGAGGAGGGTGAACAGCTTTATGATCTGAAGTCAAATATTAATATTATAAAGCATACAACAAGAATTAGTAAACTTTATTTTGATTGCTAAAGCAAAATAATCTTGGTAAAATACTAATTTCTGTATTGATCTCTTTTTGTATTAAATTGCTAATATTAACCCATTTCAAGATAAGAGTTTGCTCAAAGATCATGCCTGTGTGATAAATGTCACAACTCTTGTGTAGACTTTAAAAGTTATCTCATTATTTCAGCAGTTCAGGTGATTTAGTTTTGCCTGCTTGTTCTTTACTCCTTCACATTTTCCACATTAAAATAAGAAAAGCAGAGCTTATGTGACCCCCTGGATCCAACTTCACCACTAACGAGCTTACAAGGGAAGTTCAGAAGAAGTACTTAAATGCAGGCAGATCCTGTGCTTCAGATGAAAAGCCGTGTTTAGAGAGGCAGAGATGTGCTTCTCAGAAATTAAGTCAGGCTTTATTTATGTGTTCTGCCTTTTTAGTTTCAGAAGATACACAGCCTAGAAATACAAGCCAATGTTGCAGCTTTAGTTAGGAGTTGGGAGTCTCTAGAATGGGCCAGGAGTGACTTTTCTTCCCATCCTGGTGGGCACAGAGCCCACTGCTTAGTCGCCCAGAGGAAGAAGGAGTAACCCTTGGAGAAACACACGACTGAACAAAAGTGGAAAAGATTCTCTCCTTTGGACACAGCCAAAGGGAAAGCAAGCATTCTGTTGTACTTGAGAAATGCTCCACTGGGGAAATGTTTTACCTCCAACTGTGAAATTGATTGATGTTCTTAAAACCCTGGAAAAAAAATCTTTTCTGGTGTTTTGTTGCTATTGGGGCCCAGAAGAGAAAGTGTGGAGTAAAGGAAATTAAAAACAAAGATATATCTTTTCTCTTTTTTATGAAAATTCAAGGGAGTCAGAATAGAAGGAAGGAAAATAGAAGTAAACACGAGACCCGCACATTCTTTTTATAGGGTGAGACACCTGGAAAGTGCAGAGTAATCTGTAGGGCATCGAAAAAGTGTTCATCTACATCTATTTGTGTGCTCCAGATCACAACAAGAGTACAGCTGCAGCCACAAGACCCATGGGAAAATCTCTCCTTGTTCCCTTCTCACATAATGTTGGACACCATAGGAACAGACAATCATTTTAAAAACCTGCGTAAATACTTTGTGTTTTATCGAAGTAAACCCAAAACTTGAAACTGTCAAGTCACCAAAGGTGCTCAGTGAAAACGGACATCTCTGCTAATATGAAACATGCAGTTTCGGGTGACTTTCCATGGCGCATAGGTGTTAAATAAAATGACTAAAGTTTAGATGCTCATGGTTTTCCATTGACCTTCTTTGCTACCTTCATCCTGCCTTTACCACTTTCCAACATTCATTCTGTAAAGAGAATCACTGGACATCTGCTAAGCATCCTTCCATGTGGAGAAGAACAGAATATACCCACCATCTGAGAAGATGAAGTGGTCTACAGACCCCTGCAGGGTACCAGGGGCACCTTCTGTAAGGGCACAATGGTGAGCAAGTTCCTGGGCCTGGTCTTCAGGATGAAGAGCAAGTTCTGGGCTGGGGGAGAGAAAGCTCCCATTAGGCAGGGAGCCTAGACAAAGAGTGCAAGGCTAAGAAGTGTTTTCAGAGACTATATACTGAGATTTCTTTGGGCAGTTATTTAACAGAGCTCTAGTGTGTTTGTGAGGAGTTGGCTTCAGAAGTACCACCCAAAGATAAAATGAGAGAGAACGTTCTGTACACAGGCTTTTCTTCCTCGGCGCTGCCAGAGATTCATTACAGTGAGTTTAGTGCCTTGATTTAAATTGTTTACTGCAAGTTCAAAGTCATGCACATTCTTCCACTATTGTTGGGCCTTTTCCAGGGTTACAATACTCTTTGTCACTAAAACTCCAAATAGTTCAGGTCTTTCTTCAGTAGTGGAAGAACTTGATAGAAAAAATCTTTTGGCTTGGGGTTTAGTTTAGCTCAGTGATCTTGCCTTGCAAATTCAAGATACTGAGTTCAATTCCCAGTACTGCAAAAAGGGAAAACAAAGTTTACAAAGCCATGTAAGAGGCTGATTGGTAGGAGGGGTTGTGTAAAAAGAGATGTGCAAAATATAATATTGTGCTTCAATTTGTTCTGGGGGTTTACACATTGGGGCTCAAGAAAACACTTTTTTCCTATCCCAGTTGAGAAAAAATAATAGATGTTATGGGAGCTAGGTATATGGATTTAAAAAATTTTTACTTGTATCACTCAGTTATTGGGACAAACAGAGTGTCTGAGTTTGAGGACCACTTCAGTTTTAAAGTAATTTTTTTCTATGTCTACTCCCCATCCAGCTTTTTCACCCAAGGTAAAATGGGTCTATGGAAGAGTCACACCTAATGTTTCTCTTCTCTGCTGGGAAGGGGGAAGGAGGGAACACTAATTCCTTATCACATATTGATTTTAATAGATAACCCTTCTTGACTGAGATATCTGACCCCATTTCACTTGATAACCAGTCAACTCATTCCTCTACCACAGGGAGGAGTGACTTTGGGGAAGTCACTATGCATAATCCAGAAAAAGGGAAAGACTTTGGTATAGCATTAAGCATTAAATAGGAGTTTTAAATATTTTATATATTTCATAGACATCTTTTGATATTTTCCTTTCATTTAGAGTAATATGGTGTTTGGAAACTGAATTCAATCAATAAGGCAGAGGAAGAGAAGAATGTGAAGGATTGGAAAAAGAGGCTTTTTGTGAATTAAAATATCAAAATTGGAGTTCGAGTACCTTTTTTAAAAATCTTTATTGGTACATTAAATATACACATCATGATTGCACTCCATAATGGGGATTTGTACCAGTATTTTAAGTGAAAGAATGCATTTGAATTTTAACCAAGATAATATAGAGCACTAAGGAGAACTTGGAAAAACAGAGTCTATCCTGCATTTTCTTAAAAGTACTCCATAGTTCACATTTATCAGAATTAAATTTGAAAAACTTGTTACAGTTTAATCTTGGGGGCCTTCTCATGGTACTTCTAAATAAGAATCTTTTGAGGTAGAGATAGAGAGTCTGCCTTTAACAACTTCTTTGATTAACTCTGACCATAGGCCAGCATTCACCAGCACAAATCTTTATTTGACGCATGGTTACAACCCAAAATTGGCCTTGTTTCTCCCAAAGAGCTAAGTTTTATTTCTTTTAAAGGAGATAACAAACGTATTTATAAAGAACATTTGCAAAATATAAAACATAGCACAGCACATACAGCAGACCGTATGCTTGTACAGTAAACAAGGAAAAGGGTGTGACAGTGGAGGCATGCATTATACTGTGGAGCTGGGCTGTTTCCAGGTCACACTGAAACAGTTCTCTTCCCTGACATCTAAAAAATGTGTAGCAATCTGTGTGCCTGTGGTTATGCACATCTGATTTTGATTAAACTTCACTGCCAGCTGACTACATAGTCATCAGTTTGTACAGACTGGCTGAAGTGCTGCACGACCCACTTGGAAATCCTTTAACTAGATGAGAAACCCCTGGGTCTGCATATTGAAAATGATTTTTTCTGAAAGAATCTACAGTAATTAGTGATTAGTGGTTTTTTCTGGACCAACTGTTTCACAGTCTGAGGCAGATAATCCATAAAAGCATTAATTGCATTAGACTGTGTAGCTTAGAAATTAAAAGTCTACTAAGTGGGAAAATTACTGAGCTATTGTAGTTCATTGTTAAAACTTGTATCAGTGCTTAACTGCCTCTAATGCATAATGCAGACAAATTAGCACCTGTGTTTCTGTCAATGAATTATAAACACCATTGACTGAGAAATTTCACAAAATAGGTATATGGATCTTTTTGATATATTTAAAATAGTTTGAGATTTATAAATGCAGGGAAAATAAATTTGTAAAATATCAAACTACAATAAAGAAATTCTGTGATTATTTTATATGAATTGGACTTTGCCAGTTGCCAGAGATTTAAGAAACTCTTCCAGATTTTAGTTGGCAAAGGCAAGCATCATTTATGTATCTCCATATTTCTATGCTTTTTAAAATCTCAGGATCTAGAGACAAATTTATTAATGCACAATAGTCTACTATTCTGACTTAAACTGTCCACTATCTCAACTGTTATAATTCTTCTTGGACAATTTTTTAGGAATAAAAACTTAGCCATTATTACCATATATTCTCTACTACGTAGGAATGTAAAATTTGACTTCTTGATTTTTTTCCCCATCACTTAACATGGTTCTGTGCATATTTAGGTTGATCAATAGATGTTCCTAGAATTGAGCCTTGTGCTACAAAATGTCGGTTGAAAGAGTGGGTCTGTTCCACTACAGATGTACCTTCTAAAGTGTGCTGTGCTCTTTATTCTGCCTCTTAAAGACGTTGCCAATCCCTACCACCACTTCTCGAGAATCACCCTCAGAGAGTATCTTTAATTTTAAACGAGCCAAAAACTTAGATATACTTTTATCCGCTCTCTTAGATTACCAGCAGACAAGACCAGTTGCACCAGGGTTATTAAGCAATTTAGGTTAAAAAGTTGACATTAGTCTCAGTGTCATAGTTAGATGCACATTAAAAATGAATTAAATGTATGAAAAGTTGTATCTGGGATGGAGGAACATGGGAACGTTTATTTCTAGGTAACTAAGTTGATCCTCTAACCCTAACAACTAAAAATCTAGGCAAAAATATATAAAATACCATTTGTCAGATATTAATCACAAAGAGGCAAAAGCAATGATCACAACAGAGGCAAGGAAACCATGTAAACCATATCTTATCCCTACATTATTTCTAGGAAAGCATTTCTTTAGTGAAGTTCAGGGAGAGGGAGCCAAGAAGATCTTAGCAAACTGACTGAGTGGGGAAGACAGATATGGGTATATATTAACAAGGTGACTAGAGATAACAGGGCACAGTAACAGAGGGTAGTTAGAGGATTTTGTCTTAGCAATAGGTATAAATATACCACATATTAAATGCTGCTCAGATCTCACTTAAGGAACTTGAAGAAGGTGTGAATGGCCTTACTGAGAGTTCAGAAGAAGCTTGAAACTTCCAGGAACACAAAACTATTCAGCTTTCCCAATTGACGATGTTCGGCATCTCATTTGAAAAATTGCTAAAGTTTCCAAGAATCAGGAAAATATAGTTCATAAGGAAGGGAAAAATCTGTTAATAGAAGCAGACCAAGAAAGGACATGTAGAGCCTAAGAATATTACAGTAGCTATACCGAGTATCTCCCATGTGTTCAAGAAAGGAATGATTGAGTATGTTAGGCAGAGAGGTGACTGGCTACATAGTAAGTTCAGGGTGAGCATAGCATTGAGATAGAGTGAAACCTTGTCTTAAAAAGTTGTGTCATATACTGGCACAAATTCTCATTGTTGAATGGAATCACGATGTGTATATGTAATGTACCAATAAAGATTTCAATTAAAAAAATCAAACAAAACTCAAAACAAAATAAAGTAGTAACATGAGAATTTAAAAATGCTTAAAGATCTAGAGATGGAAAAATACATTAGTGAGATTAAAACCAGGTTAGTCACTGGTGACTATTTAAAAAAAAACAGCACATTTGAAACATACTAAGTGCAAGTGTATGACAATGTGAACGAGGGCAAAAGCCTCAGCAAAAATGGTGCCAGCCAGAGAATACAGTGCAATTTCAAAATACTAACGTGAATTAAGAACCCTATCAACCTAAACCTTTATAATGAGTGAAAATAACCTTTAAGGATGAATAACTTTTCAGGCACACAAAGTTGAAATGCTTCAGAAAATCAGTAATATAACAAATATTAAAAAATAAGACTCTCAAGGCAGAAGAAGAATCTTAAATGAATAACTGAATACATACCCAGGGATGAAGAACAGCACGAATGGTAAATACGTGTGTCACTGTAAATAAAATTTACTCTTACACTAAGTTCCCTTTAAAGTTAATTGACTGGTTTAGAAGCACAATAATGTAAGGTGGAGTTTACAAGATGTCTTAGTTATTTTGCCTTTGCTGAGACAAAATACCCAACACTCAGAGTTCAAAGAGAAAAGATTTCTTTAGCTCACAGTCTGTGTAAATTTCTTCCATCACTGGCCAGCTCTGAGGCGGGGTGACATGGAGGGAACAGTTCATGGAGCACTGAAAGTAGAAGAGCAATGAGGGCATCTCTCCAACTCTTTTATCTCGAGCAGACAACCGGTATTAGGCCAATGACAAATCAATGCATCGCTGATTTAGCGATCACACACCCTCAGTCTCAGCGCCACACTCTACATTCAGCCACCTCTGAAAAACCCCAATGTTTGCATGAGGCTTTGGGAAGATATTGAGACATAAATCACAGCACAAGGTATAGATAATTAAAATACGTAATAACAAGAGCCCAAAGACTGGGAACAGGAAGTTGAAGGTTACTGTGATAATATTCTTGGGTTATACATGAATAAGAATCCTGCAAAAATAATCCAGAAAAAAAAATGCCCAAATCCAAAGGAAGCAGAAAAGGTCAACGATGTAAACAAATAACTCATAGTATATGTAGAAATAAGTGGCAAAATGGTAGATTAATCTTAACCATATCAATAACCATATTAAATATAAATATAATTATATATATCCCAAGTGTTCACCAAAAGAATACTAAAATGGTGATATTAATAGTACACTCAGTATGTTTCAAAACAAAGAATATTGCCAGGATCATTTCATACTGATAAAAAGCTCCACTCACAAGAGGAAATAAGAACTCTAAAATTTTATGAACCTAATAATAGAGCTTTAAAATCCCTGAGAGTCCTGGAAGGAAGATTATATAATCCCTAAAATGCTCAAAAAATTTCCTTTTCAATAACTGATAGAAAAGTGTAGAAAATGAGTAAGGTTTTGGAATACTTGGCCAATACTATGAACCAAACAGAACTAATTGTTATTACAGAATAGTCCATCCCATGACAACAGATACAAATTCTTTCAACTTCACATGAAATGTCTCACAAGGTAGACTGTGCTCTGAGCTGTGTCTAACAAAAGAGCTATGCTGTGTCTGTTAGAGGACAGAAAAAGAGGGGCAAAACAAACCTTAGGTAAGGAAAGAAAGAAAATAATAAAAATTTAAAAACCTAGCAAATCCAAAAGCTGATTCTTCAAGCAGATCAACGATGTCCATGAACTTTTAGTCAGATTTTCAGAGAAAAAAGGACAGAGAATTACAACCTCAAGAATAAAAAATATATCACCAACATTCATCCAGAAAGATAATAAAAGTTATAATCTCATTATTTTTCCCCTTCACCCTATTTCACTTTGAGTATTTTCTATCTCACAATATATATCATACAATTCTAGAACTCATTTACATCTTTATTTTCTCATACCAGAGAAAAGATGCGATATTTACATATCTGTGACCTATTTGTTTCATTTATAAAGATATCCTCAAGGTATGTCCATTTTAGTATATATGATTCAAACCTATCATTTTTTTTGGCAGAGTAATACTCCATTCTGTAGAAGAACCACAGCTTTTTTATCCAGTCTCCAGTTGATGGACAATTAGGTTGTTGCCAAGATTTAGCGATCACAAACTGAGCTGCTATAAACATGGGTGCATATATGTCATATGTAATGTACCAATAAAGATTTCAATAAAAAAGAAAGATAATAAAAGTGAAACTATGCCAATGAATTTTAAAGCTTAATGAAAAAAAGAAAAAAAATAACATTCTGGTATCTATTAGAATAATGGAATTTTCAGTTACAATTCCTACACTCAACTGCAAAGTCAGATGACATTACTAAGGACTCCTACCAAAGTTTTGAGGAAAATGTAATTCCAGTCATAGACACATCCTTGCCAAAAGGGAAGAGGAAGAAATAATCACCATGTCTATTATATGAAGCCTATATTATCCTGCACCTTAGTCTCTTTTCTCTCATTTCTGAGACAAAATTGCTGCTACACAAAGTTTAAGGGTAAAGGTTCAGTGCAGAGTGTGCAGAGGTTTCAGGCCATCGCTAGCTGGCTCCGAGGCAGAGTGGCACATGACAGAGAGGCATTCCAGAGGGGAAACAATTTATGGCAGAGAAAGATAGCAAAAAACAGCAAGGGCACCTTGCTAGCCTTTTGGCCCCCTTTGTCTTATCCAGGTTACCAGGGTTAGATAGTGCCAAACTCAGTAGTGATTTAGTAAGCACAGGCCCTTAATCCCTTCACCGCACAGTCTAGATTTAGGCGTCACTGAAAAAGCGATCTATGACTGTATCAGGCTTTGGGGGGACATTTAGACTCAAATTTTAACACCCTGATATCAAAATTATATATATAATATATAATTTATATATATATATATACAATATTATCACAGTAACCTTCAACTTCCTGTCCCCAGCCTTTGTGTTTTTGTTATTACACATTTTAATTCTCTATATCTTGTGTTGTGATTTATGTCTCGATATATATCAGAACAGAAACTATGTTCCTCAACTACATAGCTGCCCAAATTCTTAATTTTAACTGAGTCAACAAGGGCAGATTGAG
>PVIR01041202.1:0-12894 GCA_004026965.1 Petromus typicus
CTGGTTTGGACATGTGTCCTCCTGCATGCCATAGCTTCAGGGCCGAGGGGACAGCTTCCGTGTGGATATTGATCTAAGGGGTGTTGGAAGAAAGGGCGGGGGAGTTAAGATGCCCTTTTTCAAGATGGTTCTAGAGGAAAAGTAGGTCTGTGTATGCAAGTCGTGCCGCAGCCGATGCCGCAGCTCCTCGCACCGCCCAGGAGCGCTGGGGCCCGCTCCGGGCCCGTCCCCTGCCTGCCACACTTCTCCCGGAGCCTGGCTCCGGCTTCCTGACACGCATGTCCAGGGAAGGCTCAGGTGAGCCCTCCTGAGACCGTTACGTGCCTCATGGACTTCTGCTTCCTCGTCCCTGCGTTTTCCTGCGGTCTCTGGAGTGATGCCTAGAAAGCAATGCTGCTTGTGATCTTCCAGTGCAGGAGGCTGACTTCCCTGTGACCTGGGACTGAATGTGGCTCAGCCTGTGCCTTAGAGAGTGCAGCCCCCGCCCCGCCCTGGAGACGTCAGGGAGTGGCCTTTCAGGGCTGCAGCGCCTTCGTGTATTTATGTTTTGCTTTGTGCTTTCAGGCCTTCTGGTGCAAGGCCTGTGATTCTAAATCTTTGATGTGACCGATTGCTTTCAGTTATATTCATACATCTTCATGGCAGCTGGTGTTACTGCTGTTTCCGGCATTTGTCTCTTTTCCAGCCTTTTGTCTTCGTGTGTAGGAGCAGGAGGGATTGAGTCCCGCCTCCCGCCCCAGCCCCTCACTTGCAGTTGAAGGCTGCACTGGTCTGCTCAGCCCACCACAAGGACTGGAGCTGCTGCTACTGTCCGTTGCTTCATTTTGGCCTGCTGGAGAGCAGAGGAGGGGAAAATCAGTGGGCAGAGAGTGTCCATTGTGTGATGAAGTGGGGCCCGATTCCTCCTGGCTCACTTGTGCGAAAACACAGGCTGAGCCAGCTGCCCAGTGTCTGGAGCTCTAACAGACAGATGGACAGAGAGCCTGGAAGAGGACAGCCCCTCACCCTGGCGGAGTCGGGGGTGTCATGGAACACTGGTTCGATTCTGTGCACACTGACCTGTCCTTTGGTACAGATGCTGTGTGGCGTTTGCCATGTGAAAACACTTTGCCTTATTGAGGTTCAAGATTTCAGAAGCCTATTGTAGAAGGTGTAATAACACAAGACCGTATCTGTTACCAGGCCTGTTCAGACTGGAATGCACGGCGTCGGAGCATCCCAGGCATGCGGGCCGGTTAGAGCAGGGTCTCCGGGCTGGACATTCACCGCCTGCAGCGCAGGGCAGAAGGAGGGCGTCATCAGTCACAGGGCAACTCTGGGCTTCTCCAGACCCCTCGAGGGCCTCGGACTCCTTAGCTGTGAAATAGGAAGTACCTGCGATCTCTGGTTTCTCCTCGTGCCAGAATGCGGGGGCTTGGTTTTAAATTTCTACATAAATATTGCTGTAAAAAAGGAACTTTAATGTAAAAACATTTGGGGATTACAGAAGTTCTTGGCATCTCGCCGACCTAAGAGAAAAAATTTTTATTTTGCATTTTATCTTTATTTTAATCCTCACTGGTGTATTATAAAAATATTTGCAGTCATGGGATATGCGTAACTTTGTTCTCATTGATTTAATATTATATCCTGAATATAGGCACATTTGTTAATATTTTCATGCCACATGACATCCCACTGTATCAGACAATAGTTACGCTATGCCTTTCATGCCGTTTTCCCTTGCTTTATATTTTTTCCGTCTGTCTCCTACCAGTACGTCCATTCAAGACAGTCACTGATTTTAGAGGTGGCCTGTGAGACATTAAAAAGCAACAGGTCGGGTTTCGGTGGCATTGATCAGAGTAAAGGAGCCGCAAGAGCTGCCCGGCTCGGGAGCCCGAGAGGCGAGGGCGCCGGTGAGCGTGTGCGCTCTGCAGCGCTGCGGCTCCTGCACCCCCGTCCGCTCCCTTTCCGAGCACGGCCCTGGGCGACGTGGCGCAGCAGTTGTGTCTGAGCCGAGGGACGAGGTTTCGTCATCCCGGGAGTCTCTTGACGCACCCTGTGGTTGCGTGTCAGTTGTCCTTGCCCCTGCCCGCTGCCGCCGAGGTAGGGACTAGACTTCTTCCCTAAGCAAGCGGCTGCGGCCCCTGGTATTGAAGCAGTTTGCACGGTGGCCCAACACAGAGCCCACTGCTGGACCCTGGCACTGTCAATACCCATTTGGTGCGGGCACCTCCCCTTCCTCATCCTGCCATCGTGGTGGGCTCACTTCCTGTGCCCTCCCCTCAGCTTTTCCGGCATCAGGCCTGGTTTAGCTCCGGTCGTGCCGTCCGTCTGGCCAGTATGGGAAGAGTGCTTCTCCCGCTGCACTGTGAGAAGCGTCTGTGCTTTGTGCACCTCTGTAAGGACGTTAGCAGCTTGTCTTGCAGCTCCTTTGTAGTGAAAACAAGGACAGGGTTTAGATTGCTTTTTAAATCCCGTGAAGTGGAAGGTGGCTGTCTGCTCTGAGAAGTGCTTCTGACGCGCAGGCTTTGGGTTCCGTTTCCACCGAGCTCTTGTCACAGGTGAGCATATCTCTGGCTGCACTGGCCTCCAGCCCCCAGGAACCCTGCAGGCTCCGTCCTCTCCGGTGGGCTTGTACACATGGCTTTAGTGCTGCCCCTAACCTGGGTGATCCCATGTGACCATCCCGACCTAGCAGCTGGGCGAGGGATCTGTGCCCTGAGCTGGCAGGTCAGGCACAGGGCTGGAGCCTGGACTCCCACATCCCATGCACACCCTTCCCAGCCCCAGGAGGTGGACGCATGCGTCACCCTAAGGGCGCCCTGCAGACCAGCGCGAGAGCCTCAGGTCACCGAGGGAGAGACAGTATTTTGTCCCCAGCCTGTGCTTTCTACCCGGAGCCCCCCAGGTTCAGCCCTCCTGTATCCCTCCAGGTTTGGGACTGTCCCCCACACTAGTATTTTACAGAGACCTAAGGACTTTTAACTTCCCAGGCAAGTAAAAGCCTGTGCTTTGTCTGCTCTCCCAGGCTGAGAGCTACGGAGGCAGTAATGGAGCTGCCATAGGCTGACAGAAAAAAGGAAAGAGGAAGGACCTCATGCGACACAGAGCAGGGAAGAGGGGTCTGTGAGGCGCTGTGTCCTTGTGCCGCTTCACAACCCAGCTTTGAAACCTCGTCCAGTTCCCTTCGGCAAAGCTGGGGGCCGGCTGCCTGTGTGTCGCGTACGGAGCCGCCCTGAGTGTCTACCCCGCTTCTTCCCAGACGGGGTCTCCTGTGACCCGGCTGCGGGTCCTGGGCTTCCTGCCCCTCTGTCTGGAGAGCTCCATGCCAGGCTTCGAGTTCCAGTCCTGCTATCATTCTGCTGGGACACGGGTGATTACAGGCCCAGCGACCGCTGCGGGCCGCCCCGGCTGCTTGGCGGTGCCAGTGCTGTGGGGAGGGAAAATTCTGAGTCCACACGCACGCAGCACTTGGCACCAGCCGGCAGCAGTTGGCACCAGCCGGCAGCTATGGAGACTTAGGAGTGTGGCCGGTGCCTGCAGACCGGATCTGACTGGTTCCCGGAGTTGCACAGCCCCAGGCTGCTAGGGCCTCCTGTTTTGGGCAGCAGAGCTATGGGGCAGGCGGGAGACAGGCGCAGTCTGGCGGCCGCTCCGCGCCCTGCATCTCCTTGCTCAGTGCCATTCTGGTGCAGAGGGCAGGGTTCTTGTGCCATCTGGTCTCCAGATGCTGTTGGGTCGTGTCATGGGTCAGCCAGAGGTTCAGTGGCCCTCCCCAGCAATGGCATTGTGCGTTGTGTCCCGCCACGCACTGAGCCCTGCGTGGGGTCATGTGACAGTTGTGGCCTCTTTGTGAGGAAGCAGCTGGTCATCCATTGTGCCAACAAGAAAACGTAAGGGAACCGTAGCTTCTCCAGCGTGTCCCTGTTAATTGCCAGCATTTGCTCACTAAGGTCTAATTCCAGGGACCGTCGTCCCTGGTGAGCCTGTGCCACGCTGGCCTTCGCTGAGCTGGGGAGATCGTTGACGTGGGCCGAGGGCACAGGCTGAGTGTGGCTCATGCAGGCGTCTGCCCTGCCAGAAACGGCCCTGGCGGCCTTGGGGAGGTACAGTTGGGAGCCTGGTACAGCCCCCTGGGGCAGCTCAGCCTGGCTATGTCAGGTGTGGAGGCCTCTGCCTGTCCTGGCCTATGCAGAGGGTGGTCGTGTGGGGCGTGGCCGGTGGCCGGCTTGCTCGCACAGCTTTTCTTCCCCCTGGAAAATGCTGATCTGGTCTCTTCTCCAGAGGCAGGAAGCTCTTTTCTCTTGCTTAGTTTTCTTAGGTTTTTTTGTGGCGCTGGGGACCAAACCTGACGTACTGTGCCGCTCATTTACCTGTGCAAGCCGTTCTGGTTTTAGTCCAGAGACAGGGTCTTCTTGCCAGGCAGGAACTTGACCTTGGCCCCTCCTGCCCGCCCACTGCATCCTGAGGTCATGGGCACGCGCCTCCCCCCTCCCCACCCTCTTTGTTCGTCACCTGAGGTGTGTGTTAGACGGAGCATGGCAGGAAGAAGAGGAACACTTTTTTGGAAATGGCCTGCCGCCTTCTGCTCATTTGGTAGAGGCCAGACTGCTCTGGAGTGGAGTCTCCTGGGAGTCTCGGGACCTGGAGGGGGGCTCGGGCGTCCCCCTCACGTCGGCGGAAGGGAGGTCGGGTGGGATCATGTCGGAGCGCCTCCCCGCTCTGTGCAGGGCTGACCGGCCTGTGCTCTCTCCTAGGCGTGCTGGCGGTGCTCATCCCCCGCCTGGACCTGGTCATCTCCCTGGTGGGCTCTGTGAGCAGCAGCGCCCTGGCCCTCATCATCCCCCCGCTCCTGGAGATCGTCACCTACTCCTCCGAGGGCCTGCACCCCCTCACCGTCGCCAAGGACGTCCTCATCAGCACGCTGGGCTTCGTGGGCTTCGTGGTGGGCACCTACGAGGCCCTGTCCGAGCTGATCCAGCCCAGTGCCGCGCCCATCTCCACTAACTCCACGGGTGCCTTCGCGTATTGAGCTGAGTGCGCATGGCCCGCCCTGCCTGCCTGCAAGTCCGGGACGTCCCCTGACCCAGGACAGGCAGTGTGGCTGCCTGGCTTCTCCTGGCCGGTGCCTGGGCTGGGTAGATGCGGGCAGCAGGGACAAGGTACCACCAGTGTCGCCGTGCCCTCGGGCTGAATTTCAGCCAGGCCTGGCGCCTGTCTCCGCACGGCCTCCTCCGTTGGCCTCCGTCTGCGTGGGGCCTCCCCCACGGCATCCCTCAAGCACAGCGCCCTCATGTCAACCTGTCCCCGTCCGTGTCTCCCAGCCCGAGCCTTCTCCCTTCCGTCCTCCCTAGGAAGGGATGGTACGTCGGGTGCTCCCGCCTTCTCGGCTCCCCAGGCGCCTGGCCTACCTCGTGGTGGTGTTAGCCTTACTCGCCCTCCCTTGCTGTGCCCTGGATGCTGTCCCCTCACCTTCCTCCGTGTGTCTTCCATTGCTTTAGCTCAGAAGATGTTAAGTGCTGCCAAAGTGGGAGATATTTATATTTTATTTAAAATTAGGTTTTTGTCTTTAGATTCTGTCAGCCTGGGCTGATTAGGAATCGTTTCTTGCTCAGTAAACTTTGACTCAGCCTCGAAACTTGCCCAGGAGGTGTGTGGGGGCCGAGAGGCCCACACCTGTCTAGCAGGAACGCCTGCGCACGACCTCTCCGGGGGCTGGGCCTCGGCACCTGCAGCCCATCAGCGTGATTCCTGTGAACGCCAGCCGTGCTCGGCAGACCCCGCTCCTGATGGCGGAGAGCCGGGCTGGGCCGCACGCTCCGTCAAGGCTGCTGACCCGGGCTTGTTTTGTTTGATCGGCCTAGTTTTCACCTCAGCTCCTGACAGGCGAAAGGGATGGCGGTTTGTTTGCCGTGGTCCCAGGAAGACCCTTGCTGCTGTGGGCTGGATGCCGAGGTCAGGGACAGGCTGACATGCGCCTCTCAGGATTAGCCCCAGCTGACCCACGCTCCGCACAGTCTCGGTCATTTACAATCAGGGAGCTGGTGCGCAGCGCCCGCCTCACCCTGCCTCCGTGCCCTGCTCCGGAGAGGAGCCGCAGAACACTAAGGGAACTTCGAAGCTTCTCTGCCGCCTCCCTGCCTGTCATGATGAGGCCACCTCACGTCATCCCGTGACAGGTAGGGAGCTGACTTTAGGGGTTGGGGAGACGCTGCTCTAAGGGGCTGCTGCTTTCTCCCTCGGGCTGAGGAGGGCCTCCGGACGCCTCGGCTGTGCCATGTGCGTGTGCCCGGGCAGACCCTGCGTCCTCTGCCCATCACCAGGCTTGCTTTTGCCCAGAGAGGATTTGCCTGGAAAGTTGGTGGAGAGAAACAGCAGGAATAGATCAGGGTTTGTGTGTGTCTTGTCCACACTCGTAAGGGCTGCGCTTGCCCTGCAGCCCAGATTCCCTTTGCCTTGTTCCAAAGCCAGCCGGCCGCCTTCCAGGTAGAGCAGCTCTCCCTCGGGACTGCTGACCTGCCTGGCGGCCTGTGAAGCCTGGAAGGCTTGTCCTCCCCTGGGAGGGAGGGTGACCCTCTCACCCACCCTTCCTGCTTTCTGGGGTCTCTTAACTGGTGCTTCGCTGACCGAGGACCCGGCGCCCTCTCAGGTCTCAGGCTCAGATGTGACCACAGCCCGCTGGGAGCTGTCATCTCTGTCCCCAGCTCGGCTCCAGCTGCCCAGCTGTGGGCCTGGCCATCTTGTCGCTGCCCCTCAGAGAGTCGCTGTCAGTGTGAAGGTCCCTCCTGTGGACCTGTGTCCCTTCCTTGGTGCTTCTGTGGAAGCCTCTGAGTTCCCGGAGCTGCTGGAGGGACAGTGCGGGGCCTGAGGCGGTGGTGGAGGGAGCTGGTCCTTCCGGGCACTGCAGCCCGGCCGGCTCGGTGCTCTGTGCTCCCACTGTCCCCGTGAGGAAGCCCCTCTGATCCGGGGCAGGCGGCAGAGGCGGAGGCCCATGCGAGCTGAGCGTGGACCCCGCCGCCCTGTGTCCCTGACACAGCCCGATGTCCCTGAGCCCAGAGCCGCTTTCTTGGAGCCCCGTCCTGGTTCTTGCTACACGGGCTGCCCCGGGTGGGCCGTGTCGCTCCTCTTCCCTGAGGCGCTTCCCACGGGAGTGAGGAGCTGACCGGCCCTGGCTGGTCACTGCTGGGGCCTCACCGCTCCCGAGCGACTTGACTTACGTTGTGCTGCTGTCCCTTTCCCCGCTCGGGCCCCGGCCACACGGGCGTGGCCGTGGGACGCGGTGTGGGCTGCGCTCGCCTGACAGACTCACTGCTCTGCCTCTCCCACAGACTGTGGACGTTAGTGTTGGCAGAAGACTTAAGCTTGATCCCAAATGCCAAACCAATCTCCCAGGCTTTTCCTCCTTTCTCACAGTATCAGTCATGTTTAACACTACACGCTCACCTCATCTCTCTTCAAAGTGCAGAATCTCACGTATGTCCCTTTATACCTCTCTCTTCCCTGCTTGAAGCGAGGGCTCTACCCAGGTGGTTGCTTTGTCTGTTCGTCTTGTTTTTCTTTTTTCTGTAGCTTAGCCACGAAGGCAGGCCCGGGGGTCCCCCTGGAGGGGCCTCATGCTGCTCCTGCAGCAGGACACAGTCGAGGGGCGGGATGCAGTGCTGGGGAGGCGGTTCCGGTCTGCCCTGGACTTCACCTTTCCAAATCTGAGCCCCTTATGGGGAAGCAAGTGGTTTGGGTGTCTGTGGAGTCGTGGCCAGGAGTTTCAGGCAGTTACTCAGCAGGCTGTGGGCTGTGGGCTGTGGGCCCCGGGCCCCGAGCACCAGCCTGTTAGGCTGCTGCTTTTCCTGTGTCCTGTGGAGCTGCTGGACAGGGGACACAAATGGTGCTGGCCGGAGGGTGTCAGAGGGAGCGTGTGGGAAGCAAGGGTGGGAAGTGGCTGTTGTCAGCGGGGAAAGCACTTTTGTTTTTGTGGTCAGTGACGTAGGTGGCTCTGTTGTAAGCCATGTTGATGGTGTGCCAGCTTTGGGGACGGGGCCGTGCCTTGTGTGGTGTGCTTCGTGGGTGTGTCCAGCATGCTGTACATAGAGAAGTGGATTGTGCCAGGGCTTATGGACCTCATGTGGGATTGTGCCCCTGGATCATGTGTTAAGCTTTTAATTTTCAATAAATGAATTTTATTTTTTATTTTTGAGAGGTTGCAGTCTTGTCTTTATTTTTGCACCTAAAAAGTTACTGCGTACAGTTGGCAGCAATCTGGGAGGCTGGGACAAGGAGGGGGCAAGTTAGAGCCTAGCACGGACAGTTTTGCAACTTAGCAAGAACCTGTCTCAAAAATAAAGTTTAACAAGAGCTGGGGGGTGGGCTGTAGCTCAGTGTAAGGACCCGGGGTCAATCCCTAATGCTGCAGGAAAAGTACAGTGGAGCTTTGAGTTACGACCGGCCTGACAGAACAGCTTGGGTTAATTAGGTTAACAAGATTCGTCTGCCTCTTGTTAGAGAAAGTGTGTACCGGGGAAACATCCAGATCTCAGCTGGACTGAGTTACAACCAGCTGGAATTACAGCTTCCGGGAACTGATTGAGTTTGTAAGTCAAGATTCCACTGTATTGTATTTCAGATTTCTTTATGAGGTCTTAGGATAAATATTCTAGCCTGCGCCAGTGGTTGACAGGGGAAATGGTGCGTATGGTAGAACCATCCACGGAATGTAAAGCTGCCTAAGAAAAGGACCAGGCAAGGTTTTCCTGTCCCACGGTCCTGCCCTGGGGCTCCTCCTGCTTCTCGTGTGTTGAGTAGGAATTTTTAACCTGGTCAGTGCGATTGTAGATGGGAAGGTTGGTCACTCAGCCCGGGGTCGCGGTGTTGCTGAGACGGTGTTTTGGAGATGGGGGAACACCTGCGGTCACTCACCTCTGCATAAAACTGGGCCTCTCGGTGTGAGTGGGCTTCCCCGGCCAGTTGGAAGATGACAGATTTCTCAGAGGACGCCAGGTCTCAAGACCGCAGCTCTGACGTGCACCTCAGTTTCCAGGCCGTGGCCCTGCCCTGTGAGCTTTGGATTTGCTGTCCCCACAGGCAGGTAAGCAGTTCTTGAAACCTGTTTTGTTTTGCACACGTACACAAACACATGCCAATGGGGCGGGCTTACACCAAGCAGGGCTGCTCCTGTACCGAGGGCCGATACAGAGTGAGACCACGTCGTGTGTCTCCTGCTGGCGTGGCGGAGATTGGTGCTTTACGTGTGTGTGTGTGTGTGAGAGAGAGAGAGAGAGAGAGAGTGTGTGTGTGATGCTTTCTTAACTCGTGTCCTGGTTTTGGGCCCTGGCACGTTCCCCGCCCCCCGTGGACTTGGTGACCTTGATCAGTTTGGGGTGAGTGTGGAGGACCCCGCGTGTCTTCTGCTCACCGGGTTTTTCTTGCTGGTTAGAGCCGAAGCCACTATCCCAGGTGCTGACCGCGCTCATCTGCTTCGGCTCTGCCCGCAGCCGCCACGAGGGGGCGCCCGCGCTCCCCGGCTGCCGAGTCGCGCTGCCGCAGTGGGGTCTGGCTGTGCTGGGGGAGGCGGGGTGCTCCCCGCGTGGGCGGCCCCAGGTCCGTAAGGGTAGCGCCCTGCGATCTCACTGTTCAGCTTTAGGTGTAGCTTTGCTATTTTCCGCAGGCTGCTCTTTGTGAACTGTTCTCTCTCCAAATCCTGGAACTCTGCGAGCCTCTTACCTGGCCTTGTCTTTGTCGCTGCAGAACTTCATGAAGCTTATGTAAGTCGTTATCTGGCTGGCTCAGTTCAGGTCCTCCGGGGACTGGAGGCTGCTGCTGCTGCTCCCTTTCTTGGTGTTTGAGCCAGGGCTTGGTGGTTAGTTCAGGCTGGCAGTGCACTCACTCCCTGTGGAGTCCTGGAGGGAGCGTCGCAACACCCATTCCTGTGCGGGTTCCGCAGGAAATGCTTTCCAGTGTCTCTGCGGACACTGAGACCTGTACACAGGGGAGGCTTTGACGGCTGTGCGGAGGAGCCCGAGCCCTCAACTGAACAATCGAGTTTGTAAGTCAGGGGTCCACTGTAGTTTTTGTTGCTGTTGCTAAGTAGTTATTTCATAGTACTCATTTTTAACCATGCACCCGTGGAAGGAAGTCTGCACGGTTTCTAGATTTGGCGATCACAGATACAGCTATTGTGAATAGTTGTGCTAGACTTTCTGCATTTCTCTGGGAGGAGAATGTTGCTGGGCTGTTCTGGAAAACTCATTTGCATTTTTAATGTAATTAATTGAGACAGGGTCTCGCGTTATAGTTCAGGCTGCCTCTGAGCTCACTATGTAGCCCAGGCAAGCCTTGAACCCAGCAATCCTCCTGCCTCTGCCTCCTGAGTGTTGGGCTTACAGGCATTATGCTATGTGGTTACTGGGGGGGCCTGAACTGGGGTCCTTGCGCTTGCAAGGCAGACGCTGGAACTACTGAGCTAAATCCCTGGCCCTTCTGAATTTTTAAAAGGCATCCGCAATCTCTTTCCAGAGAGGCTGTTCCAGTTTGTCTGCACAGCTGGGCGCTGGGGCGCTCATACTCTGGCGACTCTAGCAGTGAATTGGTGCTCAGAGAGCCCTCTGGTGGCTGATATAGGAAGGTGCAGCCTCAGAGCGACGGGCGGAGAGAGAGGCCAAGCTTTGGTACGGGGCATCACTTTGTATTTGGGGAGCAGGACATCCACCTCTGCTCTGAGAATTGGGGTGAGGAGCATGAGGATAGTTCACTGTTTCTCAGACTAATAGGTGTGATGGACAGTTTTAAAAATCTGAGGGCTGTGGATTTGCTGAGAGTTTGGGCTCAGAGTCAGCCGGAACTACAAAGCAAGACCGTGCCTGTCTCAAAAAACAAAACAAAACAAAAGTAGTTACATATTTTCTTGTGTGTCAGGAAAAAAAAAACAAGTCCTTTATGGCTATTATCATTTTAAGAGGGATAAAATATTTTTGAGAGTGTAAATACGTTTAAAGAATATATTAAGTGAATACCATATATAGTATTTTTTTCAGAACACCCTCCCCCCATAAAAGTAGTAAAAAAGGGGGCCAGGGATTTAGCTCAGTGTTTCTGGCGCCTGTCTTGCGAGTGCAAGGGCCCGGGTTAGATTCCCCGGTAACATACAATAATGGGCGTGGAGACTCATGCCCAGCAGCAACCAGTACCACACACCACAGTGCCGGGCGTGGTGGCTCACGCCTGTCATCCCAGCACTCGGGAGGCAGAGGCAGGAGGATTGTGATGTGAGTTTGAGGCTGAGCTCAGGGCCAGCCTGAACTACAAAGGCGAGACCCTGTCTCAAAAAAAAATTTTTTTTAAAAAAAACTAAAGTAGTGTTACCACTGAATTTTGGTAACATTGAACTATTTGTGGTTCCCTGTGTCTGTTGACTTCTGGTATTATATCCTGTCCTAATGGCCACCATTGTTTTTTGTGCTTCAATAGGCCCTTTACATTTGCAGTTACTTGTTACAACAGTATTAGAGGATGGCTGTATTTACTGCTTTAATTTTACTGAAAAAAACAAGCTGAGCTGAACTTTGACAATCAAGCAAAGGCAAGGAATAGTGCAGACATCATCTTTCCACCAGATGGCGCTAGTACCTAACGTAGGAAATGAATCCTGACACGGACCTCACACTTGACAGAAATTACCTCAGGATGTATGTCGGGCCTGCACAGGAGTTGTAGAACTATAGAACTAGGAGATAACAGGACAGACTCTAGATGACCTTGAGTGTGGTGGTGTTTTGAGATACAGCTCCCTAGGCCCCACCCATGAGAGAAATGATAAAGCAGATTAAAGCTTTCAGTTTTGTGAAAGACACTAATAAAAAGACAAACCACAGATTGTGAGACAGTATGTATGAGAAGATCCATTAGTTCAAGAATTATCATCCAGGGCTGGGGATATAGCTCAATGGTTCCGGTGCCTGTCTTGCAAGTGCAAGGACCCTGGTTCTATCCCTGGTAACCACATACAATAATGTGTGGAAACTCACGCACAGCAGCAATTAGTACCACATACCACAGTGCCGGGCGTGGTGGCTCACGCCTGTAATCCCAGAAGTTGGAAGGCAGAGGCAGGAGGATTGCTGTGATGTGAGTTTGAGGCTGAGCTCAGGGCCAGCCTGAACTACAAAGCAAGACCCTGTCTCAGAAAAAAAAAAAAAAAAAAAAAGAATTATTATCCAGAATATAGAAAGAACTTTTTATTTTGAGACAGGGTCTCACTTTGTAGTTCAGACTATCCTTCAACTCACAGCAATCCTCTGCCTCTGCCTGTTGAGTACTAGAATTACAGATTTGAGCCACCACACCTGGCACTGTGGTATGTAGTACTGGGAATCGAACTCAGGACCTTGTGCTTGCTAGGCAGGTGCTGGAACCACTGAGCTAAATCTCTGGCCCTATACTAAGAACTCTTAAAACGCAATAGTAAAAAACAACCTGATTTCTCTTTTTTTTGAGCCAGGATCTTGTTTTGTACTTCAGGCTTTCCTGAACTCAGCCTCAGACTCAGCAGCCCTCCTGCCTTTGTCTCCCACGTGCTGGGATTACAGGTGTGAGCCACTACGCCTGGCACTATGATGTGCGGTACTGACTGCTGGTGGGCGTGAGTCTTCATGCCCAGCATTGTTGTATGTGGTTACTGGGGATTGAACTAGAGACCTTGCACTTGCCAGGCAGACACCGGAACCACTGAGCTAAATCCCATCCCTGGCTCCCCAACTTGATTTTTAAAAGAACAGACCACATTACTAAAGAAGATACATAGAGGTGGGGCATGGTGGCCCACTCTTGTAATCCCAGAACTCAGGAGGCAGAGGAAGGAGGACTGCTGTATGTTTGAGGCTGGCCTGGGCTACACATAGAGCTCAGGGCCAGACTGAACTA
>PVIR01041203.1:0-12882 GCA_004026965.1 Petromus typicus
TTGTCCCCTTTCACCTTATTTTACACTGAGCATTTTCTATTTCACAATATATAACATACAATGCTAGGACTCATTTACATCTTCATTTTCTCATACCAGAGAAAAGATGCGATATGTACCTATCTGTGCCCTATTTATTTCACTTATGAGGATATCCTCAAGGTATGTCCATTTAAGTAGAAATGATTCAAACTTATCAATTTTTATGGCACAGTAGTACTCCATTCTGTACCACAGCTTTTTTATCCAGTCTCCAGTTGATGGACACTTGGGTTGTTTCCAAGATGTAGCAATCATAAACTGGGCTGCTATAAACATGTGTGACCCAATGCTCTTTAATCAGTGATTACTCTTCCACCCTTTCTTCAGCCATATTGGACTCCTTCACTAAACAGGGCCTTTGCATATCGTATTTCCTCTGCCTGGAGTTCTCTTTCCTTAGGCTTACATATGGCTGGCTTCTTTTTCTTTGTAAGTCTTTACTCAAAGTAACTTCTTGGTAAGACTCTCTGTGACTAATGGTTTAAACTTAGTACCCACATCCTCCTCTTATGCCTCACTTGTCCCTGTAGTATTTAACATACCATGCATTTTGCTTATTTTTCCTGCTATGGTCTCTATGAGGCAGATATATTTGCCTATGCACCTTTTCTACTTAGAAAAGTCCCTGGCACATAGTATAAACTCAGCAAAAAGTGGCTGAGTGAATAACTGAAAAATGGATATCATAAAGTCCCCTGCTATCTCCCCCCACCAAAAAAAATAAAAAAAAGAAAGGAAGGAAGAAGGATTACTGAGAGCAGGATTAGTCAAGGACTGTGAACCTAAATCTAAAAGGGCTCATCATATGTGATGGGTTTTCATCAAGTTGTGCTTTTGACTTTATTTTTTATAAGAAATGTTTATTTTTCTTATCTTTAAAACATGAAACTTCAGAAATGAGTATTCAAGAAGACAATGATAAATATAGATGGGTATTAAATAATGTCTACTGTTTGCCATGTCACATGAGCTAATGATTTTTTAAAATTACTACACAGAGCTTACTATTCATAGCAGACTGAAATTAGAAATGAAGAAAGTTGCCCATTGATTGAATTAGCAGTGTCTGGCACATAGTAATGTAATATATAAAGAAAGCTAGACTTGGATGACATCCAAAAGGGCTTATTTAAGTAATCTTATTTCTAAAATGATTTTACAGTATAGGCATGGGGTCCAGGCTGTTTACAGTCAAATTCAGAAATAAAAAAGAATAATGGAGATACTACTTTTGGCTTGAGAAGTATAAATCCTTAGTTATTCCGTATCAGCTAATTAATATCAACGATGAATAGACAGACTACCAACTTTCAAATGAACTGCACACGAAAAGGGCAATATTAGTAGCCAGCCAGAGGTAGAATGACATTATGGAAAAAGAAAGCCTGGGAGACGTGGGTTCCAGTGCACATTATGCCACTGACTGGCTGTGTGGTTTGCTAAGAGCCCTTTAAGATCTCTTTGGTAGGTCATCTGTACAGTGTGAGGACGCCTGACTGAGAATATTCACAGGTTCCTTGAGAGGCATAAAACTGTGTGACTTCAAGTTTAATGATCGTGGTAGGGAGAATGACATGTCCCTACCCCAAAAGATGTTCACATCCTAATCTCCAATTTGAAATATTCTGTTTAATAGGAAAGGGAAATTAAGGTTGCTAATGAGCTGCGAAAAGTAGGTAGGAATGATTTTTACATTTTTAAAGGATTGTTAAAAATGATCCTGACCATGTATGACCTAGACAACCTAAAATATTTACTGTGGTCCTTTACAGAAAAATTGGCTGATCCCTGTTGTAGAAAAGATGCACAGACCTCTTTACCAACTGTGCATAACTTAAATTAAACTTACATTCTGTCATTAAAGGAAGCATGTCCATTTTGGCACTACACCAGGCAAAGTAACAGATCAAATATTTGTGGAAATCAAAAGTCACTAATTAAAATTTTTTTTTTTTGCTGTTGCTATACACTCTCTTACTCTGTCACGTTTTTTGTTAATGCTTGTCCCATTAGTCTCTCCTCCTTTTTACATTTCATCTTTTTAATCTTGGTTTGGAATTTTGATACAGGTGGGTGGAGTAACTTATGTTGATTGTCCAAAGGCCTTTTTATTCAGTGATATTTGATTGCTCTAAAGCCTTTTTGTTTTCAGGTTTTCTGCTGTTCTTTGAGAAGACTAAATTTAGAGATAGACGAGTTCTTGTTGTTATGTACCTACCTTGGTCGTTTTGACCCCCTGCTCAATTCATTATATTACACAACCGGCTTAACATGAACATGCCCAATTCACATAGTGTTATGGTTCACAAAACACTGAGTGCTCAGGACAATCTCTTTCGCAGGCAAAATGACGGAGTCAGTCACCTGGATATTCTGGAGGAATAGGCTTAAGTTCATGAAAACCTCTCTTGTGCAGTGTGTCCTCTCACCTGTCATTTACCTTTACAAATTCAGATTTTGCCTTTGCCACCTCAGAGGCAGGCTGCGGGCTGGAGACACCAGCAGCGATCGGTCCCCAAATTCTCAGCTCCCAGGGACTGCTCAGAGCGTGGTCTGTCCCACCCACTAGCCGCAGACCCTGCCTACCGGCCCCGCACTAACCTGACCAGGTCTGTCATGCAGGAGCCCACCACTACCACAGCCGCCACCTCCTCTGGACACCAATGCCCGGGTTCCCCAGACGCTGCCATCGCTAACGGCGAAGCCGGCCGGCCTGAACTCTGATCTCTGCCCTTTGTTCGACCCCGTACTAGAGTCGCTGCTCCTACCCTCCCCGACGACGCGGGGCTTTCACAAGCCTACGCGGGTCGCCCACCCGAATGCCCGAAATATCCCCGTCCATCAACTGCCCGGGTTTGTCCACAGTTTGCCTCCCTGCAGTGCCTCAGGCTGCACAGCCCTGCAGATATTGCGAGTGTCGGCTTTCCTTAACCCGAGCGAAGCAAGCGCTGAGAGGAAACTTTCAGGCACTACGGGGACGCCTTACCGAGCGCCCAGCCCCGCGCGGCGCGGGGGCGCGCACGCCACACGCCTGTCAGAGGGGGCGGGACGGGGCGTCTCGGGGGCGCGCACGCATCCGGCCTGCGGTGCGCGCGCAGGTCGGTGCGTTGGTCGGGGGCGCGCTCGGGTAACCTGTACCCCACATAGTCGCCGGTTACTGATCGGACTAAGTTCCAGGTACCTGGACTGGGGCTGGTGCGGGGAGGTTGGATCCCGAATCGCACAGGTGGCTCAGAGAATCATGGCTTAAAATGACCAGTGGGTTCGCCTCTCCCTCCTCTAGAGAAGGCCCCCATTTCAAAGATGCCCTGCTCGCCCTCATCACCCTAGTCCCTTCAAGATCGAGCCCCAAGGCCAGGGACTTCTTTCTCCACATCTGGCTCATCCCCTGGTCCCTGATTAAGCCACAGGGTTAATCCCTCATTTCTGCTGGATAAGGGGACTGTACAATCTAGGCGAAGGGGAGTGTCCCCTCTCAGATGTTCCCCGGGGGAGGCATAATTATTCTTTGGGTCCGAACCGATTTGCTTTTCCTGGCTTTGCCCCGTGGAGAAATTGCGTCCCCTGTGTAACTTCCCTCGTGCGCTGTATGACGTTGACATGACGCAGCAGGAGGCCACCCCTTTCCGTTCCCTGACGTCAACCGGGCACATGTTTCCGTGTTTGTCATCCTATCCTAATTGCGAGAGCCTGGACAGTGCTTCAGACGTCTTTGTTTTCCCCAGGCAGCCCACTGAAAGACCGTATTTGACTTTATTTTTGGCAACCGACCTTTGTAAAAATTGTATTTTTGCATTTTGCTTCTGCAATACGTCAAAATCAGGAAATACAAATTGCAGAATTGGCATTCAAGACAGGCTAGCCACCCAAAATTTCTGTCTATCTGGAATCTATTGTAGGGCAGCCATGTCCAGAAGTTATTACTGGATATTCTTATCTGTGTCCCTGTTCATTGCCCATGGATCATCATCTTTGGCTATGCAGAGATCTCTGATTCTAAAGTCAGTGTACAGCATTTTCCCCACCTTGTTAAAAAAGTCACATCTCTTTATGAATGAAACATTTAACGCTGCGTGAGATTTTTACATTGTCAAAGGAGCATTATGACTGTTCTGAAAGACATAAAATTCATTCCCTCCGGTATCATTACAGAATGGTGACAGTTGCTGAATTCGAATAGGTTGTTGTGAATTTTACTGTGTTTGCCTTTGGGGGCAGCTAGTGAATCGTTTCAGGCCAGTTTCAGCAGTGGGTCAGCAGTAGTCTAGTTTATTTCTAATTAAATGACTTTCTAATTATGAAGCAACCTTTTATTTAAAATCATAGCTTTATATTTTGTATAGTGTTTACACGAAATCATCTTGTTGGTTTCCTCTTCAGATACTAAAGTTACTATTTACTTGAGAAGGGGATGAGAATAATGGTCTGGATTTGAGTTTTTAGTTTTCTTAACTGTGAAATGGGAACAAAATTCACAAAGGAAGAGAGTTTGGGAAAGAAAATGACCTTATAGATTGAGTTGAGTAATATAGAGCTGATAGCTATTGAGAATGTGTTGGTTCTCTTTCCTTTTCGTGCTTTAGAATTGAGGTGAAATAATAGCTACTGTGGGAAGAAACACCAAAAGATAATTTCATAGTGTCAAGTCCTTTTGCTTTTTTGAGAAATGAGTATTAGTGTTTTCATACGATCTAAGTATGCATCCCTTCAGGAAATGTAACAGCAAAGAACAGAAATAAAAGTAGCAAAAAAATCTTTAAAACAATAATATGGGTTAGTACACTATTTAAAAAGAAACTAAAAAGCTATCTATATCATTTGCAAAATGAGAGTTAAAGTACCTGCCTCATTACCCAGGCGGTGAAGAGCAACTGCAGGAGAAGCCATAATTCCTAGCCCTTTATTTATTTTTTTTTGAGACAGGGTCTCGCTTTGTGGTTCAGGCTTGCCCTGAGCTCAGCCTCCAACTCACATCACAGCAATCCTCCTGCCTCTGCCTCCCGAGTGCTGGGATTACAGGCGTGAGCCACCATGCCAGGCACTGTAGTATGTGGTACTGGTTGCTGCTGGGCGTGTGTCTCCACGCCCACTATTGTATATGGTTACCTGGGGATTGAGCCCGGGCTCTTGTGTTTGCAAGACAGGCACCGGAACCACTGAGCTAACTCCCCAGCCTGTAATAAGTTTGTTTTTAATGTGGGATTGCCCTTATAGACTGAGGGAGAAAATGGTAATTTGGATTGACTCATTCACCTCTGAAATTGGAGGCTTTCATTTAGAAATCTATTAAGAATTCATGTTTCCTCCAGGCAATGGGTTTCCAAGTAATTTAGGTATGGTTTTTCTTTGTATTTTCAAGTATAAAGACTTCTTAGCGCCTTAGAGTCAAAGACTGAAAGAGCTATGCAATTCTGTGTTGTTTAATATTTGGATAGGTCTTTTTTCAAGTTAGGTAGGTTTTGCTACATTTATTCCCCTACCAGTTTTGTTGTGAGGACATACTATTTTTCTGAATCCATAACTATTTCTCTAGCCTTTGTTTCCTTGTTCATTTATTTTATTAAAAAATATTATTAAATGCTTATTGTATGTCAGGTACTTCTGTTAAATGAGAGAGATTAAAAATATATTCCCTGTAGGAGAGAGCTCACCTTAGCCAGTAGTTATGCTCTGGAGAGACCTGTGATGAGGGAGGTATATCAGCAGTAAATAATTTCTAGCAGTAATCACAAGCAGGCTGTACTTGTTCTTAAATGTGATATATTACTGTCATGTGGTTCTTAGCCCCTACGGAATGCATGAAGGATTCCTAACCCAGCGATGTATTTGGTGTGTCAGGAGAAGAGCGTTGGTGAAGACCTGTTGATTTCAGTCAAAGTAGAAGAGCTAGTTGTAAAATACAACAGCTTTATTCATTGTTTATTCTTATTGCTATTTCTTTTTCTTTTTAAGTCAGGAACTCCCTAAGGTATCTAGGTTGACCTGTGTAAACTCTTACCACCATTCTTCCATTTTGCTTTTAGTGGTGACTTACAAGTCGAAATGTCCCCCGAAGTGGCCTTGAACCGAATTTCTCCCATGCTGTCCCCATTTATATCCAGTGTGGTGCGGAATGGGAAAGTGGGACTGGATGCCACAAATTGTTTGAGGATAACCGACTTGAAATCTGGGTATGTGCAAGAACTAATTCAATCATGATGTGTATATGTAATGTACCAATAAAGATTTCAGTAAAAAAACCCCCCAAACAACAACAATGACAAAAACAACAAAAAAAGAACTAATTCAGTGCTTGAACCAGAACCAGTTTAACCTTTATCTAATGAATCTCTCATACCAGACTGAGCAAAGTTGTCCCCCATAAATTGCTCACATGGTGATTCAGTTAAATTTTTGTGGGGGGGCGGGCGGGCTGGGGTTGAATCTAGTACTTCATGCATATTAAATAAGCGGTCTACCCGTAAGCCACATTCCCAGCCCAGTTCCATTTGCTTTATTTAGTTCTTGACATTTTATATTTCATGTTATTTTGTGTTGGAGGCCATTATTTTATTTACAGAATGTTCGTTCTGTTTCTGGCTTATCTCTGTGAACAATGTGCCATGTGGATTTTACCAAATGTGGTTTTCATTTATTGGCTGCTTTCTTGTTTACTGCAATCCAGAATACGCGATAAGACTTTGGTTTGAGATTCTGCATCTGACATCACTTGCTAATCTCTCTTAATATGAAAATTACAATAGCTAGCCAAAATGAGTCATTCTCACAACAAGGTTGAAACACTGAGATCTTGTACCTAGAAATGGTGCATTGCAACAATCTTATTTTGAAATAAAATTGGATTTACAGAAAAGTTAGAAAAGTATAATAGTAAGTCAACATTCTTTCAGTGTTATCTAAAGGTCCTACTTGAATATTGCTGGTTTTGCCTTTCATGTCCTTTTTTTTGGTGCAGGATTCAGTCCGGATATCAATCACATTTAGTGATCAGGTCTGCTTAGTTTGTCTAATCTGTGACAGTTCATCAGTTTTTGTCCTGAGCGACTTTGACACTCTTTCAGAGCATTTTGTAAAACTTCCTTCCATATGGGTTTGTCTAATATTTTCCTTAGGGTGAAGAATGCGTTTTTGTCCCTGGTATACATTAGATCTCAGAGTATCAGATGAGGGAATATATGATGTTTCTATGCCTTTTTACTGGTGTGTTAACTTTGATCCCTTGGTGAAGACTGAATCAGTCAGGTGGTTTTCCGTAGTAAAGTCATCTGAGTTTTCCTTTGAAATTGGTGTCTTGTGGAGCAATGCCCCAAGACTGTGTTTTGATTCATTTTCTCAACATACTTTTGTCTAGCAGTTTTAATGTCCACTGACAGTGCAGTCTGCTCTGGTGCTTGTCTAAGAGTCATTTTCTATTTCTTTCATTTCTTCCACATTTTAAAATTTGAATCCCATTATAAGTAAGCACTGCCTTTTTCCCCTCAATTACTTACTAGATGAATAGTAATTTGTTTATGTCAATGTGAATTTTTAGGTATTCATTTTATTCTGTGGGTCATAATTCAAGAACAGTCAGTCTTTGGCTTATCGTGGTTCACCTTACGATTTTTTAAAAGTCATACACAGTAGAAACTGTCCGTGAATTTTGAACCTTGACCTTTTTTCAGGCCAGGACATGGGCCCAGTCCTCTCGATGCTGGGCAGCGGCCCGTCCTGAGGGGAGACCACTGACACGTCAGTCAGTGAGCTGTGTTGCTAAGCTCTGCTGTTCAGTAGCTTAGATGTGTGTTCAGGGTGCTTTCAATCCGTGGTATTTTTCCATCTCTGATGGGTTTATGGTGGTACAACCGCATTGTAATTTAAAGAGCAGCCATGCCATCATCACTTTTTTTTGTTATTTTTGCTCAGTTGTTTTAGTTTTGCCATTGGATATCAATCAAGTGGCTTTTGTGACCCTTTGTCCTATTCCCATCACTTTCTTCCTGGAAGAACTATGTTCTTGACATTCTTTTTTAGTTTTCCTTCTACATATCTTCCTCTCCTTTGACTGGAGTGAATACTTGGGTGTAAGAGTAGAGATTTATGCAGGGTGTGGTGGCTCACGCCTGTAATCCCAGCACTCGGAAGGCAGAGGCAGGAGGATTGCTGTGAGTTCAAGGCTTGCCTGGGCTACATAGTGAGTTCAGGGCCAGCCTGAACTACAAAGCAAGACCCTACATCAAAAAAGAAAAAGAAAGATTTATGTTTTCAATAGTAAGATAAACAAGACTTGCACTTTGGGATAGTAGGGTGCTTTTTAAAAGATCTGGCATTGTCTTCAATTTCATTAATCAAATACTTATATCTGTTTACTCTTTGTTAGTCATTTTTACCTTGATCCTTTTTATTTTTATAGTGCTGGAGATTCAGACTGTGCTATATCATCAGTTCTTTTTAGTTTTCAACTTTGATAGAAGGTCTTACTAAGTTGCTGAGTTTTCCAGGTTAGGCTTGAATTTATGATCCTCCTGCCTCAGCCTCCCAGAGTTCTGGGATTATAGACATAAGCCATCATGTTCATTTGTGGAGTGAAAAGGAGGTAGTACAACATGAGCTAAGATGAATAGTATCAACAAGAATGAAGAATGAGATAAGAAGGAGAGAGAGGAAGGAAAGGGGATTAAAAAAGAAACAAGATATAGTAGGTACTTGTAACTATTCCCTCAAATGATTGTAAACTGCATGAATGGCAAACATATACTAATAAAGTTTAAAAATGTAAAAAAGAACATGGTAGAAAGAACTTTGGTGGAGTTGATAGAAGATAATTAACCTTTTTTTTTTTTTTTTTTTTGCTTTGAATGTAAAAGTTAATGATATATATTAGGGGCTTTAAAAACTGGCCTCAGAACAGTCAGGGATTGGAAATTGACTTTCGAATTTTTTTACTGGTATAGAATTTTGTGCCTGGTACTCATGCTTACACGGGGCTTCTAAATCATAACCGGTGGTCTGGTGGTTGGAAGTAGGGGTTATGAATTGGAGATCACGGTTAGAATTCACTTAGCCCGGATTTCCCGGCTTGTAATAGCTAGATGCAGATCAGGGCCTCCTGAATTACAAAGAGCTTTCTTGACATGAACTTTCTATCTGTTCGAAGTCATCAAGGTCAGATCACAAGAAGGTATTTTCCATTGGCCCTTACTGCACAATGTAGATTGGTAGGTTTTGTTTGCTGTGTTCATTTCTTGCTTTGACTTTGGTTTTATCTTTCGGAGACTTTTAAATCAGTTCATGTTTTTTCCTGGTCTGAAAGTAAAGACATTTTCAAATGGACTTAGGACATTTCAGTTTTGTACCTTCTCTGATTTTATTTTATTACATTTTTATTTCTTTTTTGTGCTCTTATCTCTTGCATATGTTTTTGAAGATTTGAATCTGTTGGCTTGAAGTTCTATTAGTTTAATGAGAATAGGCATAGTAATTCCATCTACTCTCTCTTCTTTCTACCCCAACCTATCTTGCACCTCATGCTTAGATTGCACCGATTAAGGATTCTCCCCTTTTTGACGAAGGGAGTGAGCCTGAAGAAACAAAAGCACCTCAGGTGTGGAGTGAGGCTCTGACGTGCGTGTAGCCAGAAGTGGTTAGAATTTTCTTACTGGGTCTCGATCTCTTTATTCTTAAAATGAGCAACCAGATTAAATGACTGAGGTTTCTATTGGACCCAAATTCTGTGAAAAAAGCTCCAAAGCCCAACAACTTATAAATGGATAAATAAGTATGATATATCCTAAAATAGGCTATAAATTCAGCCAGAAAAATAAATGAAGTGCTGATTCATGCTGCAGCAGGGGTGAACCTCAAAAACACTGTACCGCATGAGAGCCACAAAACATCACGTATCGTACTATGTGATTCCACTTACAGGAATTATCTGGAACAGGTCTGTTCATGGATATTGAAAGTAAATTCTGCATTTCCAGGGGCTGAGGGAATAGGAAGTACCTGCTGATGGGCGTGACAAAAAATTTCAAAAATTTATAGTGGTGTTGGTAGCACAACTGTTTGAATATATGACTACAGCAGCATTGTACACTTTAGGGTAAATTTTGTTATATGTGAGTTAAGTCTTGGTAAAGCTGTTGTTTACAAAAAAGAAACCTGTGAATGAGGAATGTGTATTGGTTGAGTGGTTAGGGCACAGAGCTAAGTTTTTCCTCTTCAGCGAATCCCAGCATTGCTCCGAGTGTTGGTGCCTTGATGGGACTGTCGGCCAGCACACAGTGACAGCTTCATGCTAGATGATGCACACCGGAAGCTCCGTCTTTTGTTAGTATTCTGAGACAGGTAAAGGCCATGTGCTTCTGTTCTGTATATTTCCTTCCGAGTGTCTCCAGGTTCCTCAGTGTCCAGTTGAATGTCGTAAATGCAAATAGTGGACCTAAAGAAAAAGTTGAAATAAACCCTCCCTGACCCTGGCCTTGTCTAGACCAGTACTGCTTAAAAAAATATTTGAAATAGCATTTAATGACATTTAGTATTACTCAGGAAGCTTTCATAATTACAAAATAACTGAAATAACTTAAAACAAGAAAAGGTTTATTTTAATGCATGACCTTTTGAACGACTTTCAACATCTAAACTATACCAAGTATTTATGGAATTTACTTTTTTACCTTTAGAAAACAAAATTGCGATTTACATGAGCAGAGTTGCTGTGCCAGAGATTGTTTGAAAAGCCTTAGTCCAGAGCATTGTTATCTTTTAAAAAAATTAACACATATAAGTTGTACATGTTTATGAGATTTGCTGTATTTCCATCCTTGCATACAATATGCATTGATTGTGTTCTTCTGTCCTTGCTTCCACTTTCCTTCCCTCTTGTACCCTTCCAAGTCCCTAATAATAATTCTTTTACTTTCCAGTTGACTTTTGTTTCTACTTAGGAGAGAGAACATGATGTACCTATCTTTCTGTGACTGCCTTGTTTTGCTTACTGTGAGATTCTACAGTTCATCTGCTTGCTGTAAATGGTAGGATTTTATTCTGTGTCTGAGTAGTACTTCGTTGTGTGTAGGACCGTGATCTCTCGTTCACTCAGCTGTGATGAGCACATGGACCGATTTCATATCATAGCTATTGGGGATAGCACTGTAATAAACCTGGGCATGCAGGTATCTCTTTGGTATGCTGACTTTATTCCCTTTGGACATATACCCAGGAGTATTTTCTTTAGGTAGCTGAATCATATGGTGGTATTATTTTTAGTTTTTCAAGGAACCTCCATACTGTTTTCCACAGTGGCTGTACTAATTTACATTTCTACCAGCAATGTATGGATTCTTTTTCCTATGCCTCCTTGCCAGCATTTGCTAGTTTTTACATTTAAGAAAATCATTTGATTATAGTCATTCTAGCTGGGGTGAGATGATATCTCCTTGTACTTTTGATTTGCGTTTTCCTGGTGGCTAATAACGCTGAGCATTTTTTCATACTTTTATTGGACATTTGTCTTCCTCTTCCCTCTTCTTGTCTTCTTCCCCTCACTTCTCTCTTCTCTCTGTCTCTGTCTCTTCTTTCTTGCATACTGAAGATTAAACCTAGGACCTTTGCGCTGACCTTCAGTATCAGCCCTTTTAAAATTTTGAGACAGGGAGCTTTGCACAGTGACAGTATAGTAGCCAATGTGGTTTATCTGAGGTGCAATGATTGATAATTGAAATTTTGAGATAGGGTCTTGCTGAGTTGCTAAGGTGGCTAGTTTGGACTTGAACTTAGGATCATACCACCTTAGCCTCCCACAGCGGTGGAATTATAGATGTGTGCCACCATGTCCAATTTGTATTTTTTCCAAGAAGTGCTTGTTCAGATCATTTACTAATTTTAAATCAGATTACTTGGGTTTTTGTTTGGTTTTGTTGAGTTCTTTATGTATTCTGGATATTAACCCTTCTGTCAGTTGAACAACTGGCAAATATTTTCTCCTATTTTGTAATTTATGTCTTTAGCCTGTTGATTGTTTCCTTTACTGTACAGGGGCTTTTTAATTTAAGGTTATTCCATTTGTCAGTTCTTGCTTTTGCTTCTTCAGCTTTTGAACTCATGTCCGGATCACTGCCTGTACCAATATCTTCATGTTTTGCTCTAGTAGGGTCAGGTTGAAGATCCTTGATCCATTTTGAGTTGGTTTTCAAGCGGGGTGGGAGGTAGGGATTCAGTTTCAACCTTCTGCGGGTCATTGTCTGGCTTTCCTGGCACCATTTGTTGGTGAGGATGTCCTTTCTCCAGTGCATGTTTTTGGCACTTGTGTCAAGAATCAGTGAGTTACTGAGGTCTTCTAGGTAGTACTTGTCAAAGATTCATGAAAGTTCAGAAGCTTATTAGCAATTTTTTCTTCAGTCTTTCTCTGTCAAAGTATGAATTCCTCAAATTTCTGTTACCAGACAGTGACAGAGATAGGGTAAAGAACAAAACTTCCTTTGTGTATCATTTGGCATTTCTGTTTCCTTTAGATTTGCAGCACTCGGGGTTATGTGATTTGGGAAACCACATTTTCAATTTCTGCTTAACTCAGAGTGCTATCTTTTGTGCAGGACTCAGAATACATAAAAGGTATGAAATGCGAGATTGATTTTAAGAGGTCAGAAGCAGCAATCATTACAGTATGTAGCCACGTAGTGCTTGTAGAAGATCTAAGTACCTGTTTTTCTAGATCTGGCTTGTGGGAGATGGACAGGCAAGACTATTTTTTAAATAGCAGTTAATCCATTTTTCTCTACCGCACCTATAGACATTTCTACCTTATCGAAGACTGTTTCCAAACTTGACTGCTAAGCCATCAATATCTTTTTTTTTTTTTTT
>PVIR01041204.1:0-12739 GCA_004026965.1 Petromus typicus
ATTTGTGTTCTAACACAAACAAATTGGAAATAAATGGGCTAGTTCCTTGACTACTTCACCATGATTGTTACTATTTGGTATGTTGTTTGGCAAAACTTACCTATATTTTCCTGACTAAAGAGGTTTTCTGACAAGATTTTCTGGAGATAAGTGAGCAGAAAATTTAAATTCCAGTTTGTCCCCTGAAATTCATTGGGGAGTTTAAATGACTAGCTTTTAGGTATCTAATTCAAAACCTTTTTAGTCTCGACTGAGGATAAACCCATAAGACACAGACAAATGAAGTAAAAATTTCCTCTTCCCTGGATATTTCACTCCAGAATATAATTTATTCCCCGATCAGACATATTTATGATCAGGCCACCTTATCAGCTGTCTTTTTAAAAAATACTCACATGGAGTGCCTATCCACAGTTTGTATCTATTCACCCCACTGTCACCCTTCTTGTTGCTAGGATACCACTTATTGAGACATGAAAAATTTATTTCTAATCAAGTTTTTATTTTACATGGCCTTAGGAAAAGAAGAAAGTGAAGTCCATGCACACCAAAAATCGCTCCCCAAATGACTCTGACTCTCTGGTAACCACTCTGAGCTTAATTTTAGATTTAATCATTGAAAAACTGACTTTATCATTGAAATTACAGGTTTCAACTTTATTAGTTTTCCCATGAGTGAAGGGAGGTCATGTCACAGAGACCTTTCCTTTCATCTGAAATGGCTGATTCATTTCATCCATCAAAAAACAAAAACAAAAACAAAACAAATAAACAAACAAAAAACTGCAAAGTAAAGAAAAAGTTCTTCAAAAAGGCATCATTTTCTTAGTCCTTATTTCTTGGTATTCTCTAGTTCAAAACTAGGAAGAAGTCAATTTATTTGACCAATTTCTAAAGGTGGCAAAAGACAAACCTGTTAAAAAGTTTAAATTACTCCATTTATTTTTTTTTGAAATTAATTTAATTCCACAATCAGCATAGAACACCCTGTATGTGCAGCCACAGTACTCACCCCTGAGGACAGGATACAGGGGAATATGCAGTGTTCACTGTCTTCGACACAGTCATAATCGAGTGAGGAAATGAACAGTTTCCATGTCATTCTCCAGAGGAGCAGGGGAGGGAGTTGCTCTGCTCCCAGTGGGTGGAGTCTCAGCTCTTGTGCTTGGCCCTGCAGAAACACGTCTGTTCCTGCATCCATCAGGGTGAAAGATTAGCACCACAGTAAGAGATTGCCACAGTCACCAAATGAGAGGAGACAATGTGTAAAGTAACTCGTGGGCCAGAGCTCCATCCCGCATTCCTACATAGTGCCTGTGACTCAGAACCGACTTGAGTGGAGTGTTTAGTACCAGGGCTTAGAATCAGTTTAATCTGCTGACAGAATGGCTAGGGTTCTGAAGGCTCTGTGAGCAATAGGGCAGATGAGCTGGAGTCTAAACGACTGGTAGGACTACATCAATCAGAATTAACAAGAGAAGGACCTACAAAATACAAGCAAAATAAAAATGAAATATGAAGGCAGGAGAATGCTGCTGTGTTAAAACAACGGATGACACTGAGGGACTAGAAATTTAGAAAATGTACAGCTGTCGGGTAAAGAGGCAGTAGAATGAGAATAAACCTGGGACCTTGAGCCAGATTAAGAAAGGACTTGACTGGTACAAATTCTCAATGTCAATTGTGATCATAATGTGTATATAAAATGTACCCATAAGACCAATTAAAAAAATAAATCACTTAAAAAAGAAACGACTTAAAATGCCATGTAGTGTAACTTGAACTTTATTCTATATGTGTGATGAGGATTGGTCCATAGTTGTTGAATGATCAATGTTGGAAGCTGTTACCTTGCAATAATAAGCTGACTTATCAACAGAGCCCAGAAACAGTTAAAAATGATCTTCTTTTGAACTTGTCCTAGTAATGCTTCATGTGCCTTCTCAGATTCATCTTCATCTTCTCTCATCAGTTCTATGGGTAAAGGATGACTTCATTCAAGCTCCACCTTCTAGTAGGAGATGACCAGGGCCAGGCACCATCAAGCTACTGGAGGTGAAGGGAGAGAGGCAGGAATGTGCTTCATCACTGGCTGTGTCTGTCTCTGGACCTCAGTTCTTGGAAAGTCTCTCTCTTCTGTAGCTGAGCTCTGGTAACTGCTTCCTTCTCCTGCTCTGTCTTGGCTCCTCACTGTTGCTAGATACTGTAAACCTTGCCTTCTTTTACTGTTTCCCTTTCTTTGCTATTTGCCAGAAGAGGAAAACCACACAGAGATGAGAAGCTCAATATACACTAATTATCCTGGCCAAGATTTATTTTAGTGAAAAGATATAAAGCAAAATCAGCAAAGAGGAAAGGCAAAGATGATGTATGTGTGAGGCCAGCTTCATGTTACAAGAATCCTCTCACAGTGGGGTCATGTAAGACATGATGAATTTCTCCAGCCACAAGTTGTGACAATACTGGTGAAACATAATCAATCGTGCAAGAAAGCTCATTTGAGACTCAGAGCCTGGGATTTTTACTGGATGTTGGTTGTGTGGACACCCTTGACATAAAACACAAAAAAAGTCAGACTCCTCAAAGGAAAGCAGGTCTTCTGAATAATTCATATTATTTGCATAATCACTGCTTGCCCAGCCCCTGGCTTCAATCCCAGCACTGCAAAACAAAACAAAACAAAACAAAAACAAACAAAACACTCTTCAGACCTTTTTAAGTGCACCATCTGTTTCCTCCTAAAATTCTGATAAGTACCAAACATTCTCTATCATTTAATCTATCATTATTTGATTGATTTGTCTAGCTATCCATTTATATATATTTGGGCACTGACTTCTGAAAAGATGCTCTCTCTTCAATTATACTTCAGAATTTACTCTTTGAGGCATGGGGGATCCAAGCCTACTGAGCCTCAGCCTTCTTGGTGAATCATGCCCATTTCACACTTCACATGATTGAGTCTCAGTTTGTTCTTCTCCCTCTCCCTGTCTCATTATCCCCTACCTCCCTCCTCCCAACTGGAGATGGATTTCATTCCTGACACTCAAATTGTGCATCTAAAGCTCTGAAACTCTTTCCACCACTTAACAGCTTTTCTGGGCCCTGATACAACCATCCAGAATACCAGGAATCCTAGTATCTCCATCTCTTGACTCTGAGATTGACTTCTTTTAGGAGTCTCCTGCCTTACCACCTTTCATACTGTCATGGCCTAGCTGAGTCTTGAGTTTTAAAATTTCTAGTCAATACCCAGTTAGTTGAATTTTTGAGAAATTTAACTGCACCCTGTGGTACTCACTGTCCAGTTGAGACAGTCCTCTTACAACTTATCCAATGAACCTCTCTCTGGCTTTTCATCCCCTTCCCTCAAGCCCAACTTCATTCACATTTCTTTCCTGCTGCTGTGAATTATTTATTGCCTTTAATTTTTAAAACTATTCCACAACATAATGGTTTAAATAGTGACCATTTTGTTATGGTGCGTGCCATGGTAGGTCAGAAATGTGGACCAGGCTTAGCTTCACAGGACGTACTTTGGGGTCACTCAGTGACATTCAGTCCACAACTGTACTGTGTTGGAAGGTCAAAGATCACTCTAAGCCAGGCTCAGGGCGTCCCTCTCACCTCTATGTAGAATCAAGTGCCTCTCCATGTGCTTTCTGCAGCATATTTCCATATTCTCCAGTGTATTTCTTACACAAGCATTCTAAGAAACCGTGGGAGAAGCCATGGGGCCACCAGAGGTGTTGCTCCCGACGTACTCTACTGCTCATTGCAATCTTAGGTCAGGCTGGATTCAAGAAGAAAAAAAAGCCAGGTGTGTTAGCACACACCCGTAATCCTAGTCTTCTGGGAAGCTGTGGCCACATCAAGCCCAGGCAACCTCATTTAGTTGATGAGGTTCTGCCTAAAAGTACAAAATCATTAAAAAGGTAAGATGTTGCTTATTGCAAAAACCCTGATATCAATCCCTAGTCCCAATAAACAAACAAACACTGAAACGGCCACAAAAAAACACTTTACATTCTTGCTAGGAAGGGTAACAAAGAGCATGAAAAGTAAGAGTCACCAAGAATGTATGACCAAATTTCTGTAAGTTCCTACAAATGTCACAGCCAACTATGCTTAAGTTATGACCAAAAAGTCTCCACAAACCATCCTAAGATGCCTTTTTTCCCCCCAGTTCAAAAATCATCAGTTAGAGGTAGAAAAAAAGCTGTTGACAGGTAGAGAATACACAAGCTTTGCTCTTTCATTTCCTCTGTCTTCCTTACATCAGACTGAAGAAGCATTTCCCTCTCCAGGCATCAAAGTCTGAGTCTCTCCTAACAGGCAGTTATAAATCACAAATATGAGATTGGATTTTGGGGAAGAACAGGAGCTAAAGATCCGTTGGCAGTAGCTCTTCCTCGCCTTGTCTGTTTTATTTCAGAGGAGCATCTGTCAGTGGACTGCAGGTGTCCTCCTGTACTGACGGTCTGTTTCCCGCCTGGTTCAGGCCAAGCCACCCCTCTGGGGAAGACTATGTTCTTCCTACAATCCTTCCAGGGCTCTGTATTCAGGCCTGGCATGCAGGGTGACCTCCAGGGGGGATGAAGAGATGGGATTGTCAATGACTCCTAAGCATATTGCTGATAAATGTTTGTTCTCATTACACACAGAGTAAGAATCATTTACAGCATCAGCACACACATAATCCTTCCACAGAAATTATTTCGTGGGAACCTCATCTGCTACTATCAAGTGCAGCCCCATGCACAAATGATGGAGTTAGGGTGACTGAAGCCAGCTGCTCAGAGGGCACCTTAGTCTTCTGTAAATGAATTGTAAATACTGACTCTAAATCAGAAGAAAAGATAATTGTTTTTCATTTTAAGTTAAAAATAGAGCAATGAATTAACCCTGGGTTTCTGTGTCTCATAAACAGGAATTTTCTGTCCTTCCAAACTTCTTTGGAAGTCTATGTGTATTTCCTTCATCTAAACTGCAAAGCACATTTGCACTGTATGCTGGCGTGGGCAGTTGCACGTGGGTGGCCCACTAGCTTCAGGTACAGGCTGTGCTTACACACAAGGGCAGCAGCCCCAGAGAGGTGCCCCTGGCTGTTTTGTGCATCACTGCTTACGCTGGGAAACAGCCCAATATTTGACAAGATCGGTCTGCTCCACACAAAATGATGGTGACCATCTGGTCCGATTGGCTTGTTTTAAAGGAATTTTAACTTGAAGCATGAGAAGATGTGAAGACAGTAAGGGAGAAGCAAAGGCTATAAAGCAGTGAGGTCATGAATTAATAGAAGACATAACTGAATAAAATCCTTCAAGGAATGAGAAGAGAAAAAAAGGAGAAAATCCAAAGAATGAGAGCAAAAAGAAATGGCCTTAAGTAAGCAGAAACTAACATGCCTATTCATTAGAGGTGAAGGTGGTTGGTTGGAGTTAATTATTGAGAAGGAGATTAGAAGGGGGGAACCCAATACTTAAAGAACACCTGGGTCAGCTGCTAAGGAACATCCAGAGAACTCAGCCTCCAGAGCCACACTGGTCTCTAAATGATCCCTAAGCTGACAATCCCTGATCCATCTCTTCCTAGTAGGCCTGATGAGCAGCTATTTCCAAGGGGCCCAGACATGAGGCTGTCAGTCTAATCATACTCATTCCCAAAAATATCCTCACAGTACATCTCCTGTTGTTTGAAGTAAATTGAACAAGCATTCAACACAACGGCTACCATGAAAAATCACACTAAGGACAGCATGAGGAAAATGCCGATGTTCTTGAAGGTGTGGCTTATCATTGTAGACTCCATGTAATTGTGGCAATCCAGACTGAAGACACTACACGTCTGTGAAGTAATCATTTCACACCTTATTAGCTCGCTCAGTGATGCCACTGGCAGCTCACTTTCATGAAACACAACCAATCAAGCACCCATTTTCATCCCAGAGCCCAAGAGAGTGTTCTACCTGTGGCAGTTACTGTTGGGGTTCACAAGAAATACTGCAAATTTAATCTCTCTGAGGTTTTTAGAAGGGGTAGCAGTATCTTCAGAAGGGACGTCTGAAAACAAGTTCAGATATTCTTACCGGTCAATGGACTGGAGTCTTCTGTTGACATTTAGTGAGAAAGCTAAACACATTGCCCAACTCACAATAGTCTCATCCTGGAAAAGATGCAGTGCTGCCACTCAAGAAAACAAAAATAAACAAACAAAAAACCCACTAAACCTTCATATTTATGCATGTGGTGATCAGCTAAAGCTACATCCTATAGCCTCATCCAGGGTCAGGCCTCGGGGCAGTATATTTGAAATCAGGATTATTCCAGAGAAGTCATAACACGCTGTGGCTTAGCTATAGATCAGTCTCTTAGGAAAAACAGCAGACTCCTAGGAACAGATCCTCTCATCCCAATATGAGAAGCCACAGTGTTTTGTTCACAGACAAGCTACATGTGCCCTTGTTTTCGATGGAACAGCTGCTGCCAAACACGTTTCCTTTCATCACCCGTTCATTACAGCAAGCAGACAGGAAGGCTCATCACTGACTTGCCTTTTAATGGCGTCAAGAAAAACTGCTCAAATGAATAATCCAGAGCTTGGTAACATTTCTACTGGGGGAGGAGAGAAAGGGGAACAATTTTCTTCCTTCTTTTAAGAGCTCACTTAGTGACCAGAAATGTTGATTTTGATTCATATTTAATCTCAGAACAATTTTTCCTTACAGTTGGTTAAGGTTTCAGTTTCTGTTTGTTCTTTTGAAAGCCTTGAAAATAAATACATAGATTAAAGATAGATAAATAAGAAAACATTTAAATTTTCTTTCTTTTCTGTTTTCATGTCTTAATGCACAGAATAATTTTCTAACTTCTTTAGAAATCAAATCAAATGACCTCTTCATTTAAAAATATAACTGTAGCTTGCACAGAGGTAACCATCTATTTTCCCCCACCTTTTCTTTAGAGCTGCATCTTATTGTGACAGGCCCCTCTTTGATTGCAATCTGACATGGCAGTGTAAATGTGGCTTTTCTCCTGAGGAACAAGAAGACTGCTTTGCGTTTTGAGCTGAAAGGATGAGGTAGGTCTGTGGTGCATAGGTCAGTCAGAGCACTGGATTAGGAGTCAGGAGAGAGCTCGCAGCACCTTCCTCAGGGTGTAGGGAATCAGCCTTGTTGAAAATTTTTGCTAGACCAGAAGGCCTATCATCTCATGTTAATCCCATCATTCTGGAAGTGAATCATAGAAAGTTCCAGAAAGCATCATTCAAGTGAGTCCATTAAGCTAGTAACTATTTTTCTCAAAAAGAGACATAAAATCAGACAGAGATGCCTATAGAGCAAGATCATTGCACTACAAAATCTCTTAGAAATAGAATTCTAATAATATCAAGTATTCATGTCTCCTAGAGTGTAACATGTATTAGAGTGGTTAATCACATCAGTGACACTTTAATGCAGGTAATATTATTCTACCATTTACAGGTAAGGACAAGGATGTGCATAGATGCTAACTGACTTATCCAAGTCCATCTCACTTGTTAATGGTGGCATTGGGCTTTGATTGTAGTAATTGTCTTTCACCTATAAATAAGCAGCTCAATATAGTGGGAAATGTCTGTTCTTAGAGTCCGATTGTGTTTTGGTTCTAAACCCCCACATCCTAGTCATGCTTCCTCTGGTGACTGGCTTTGCCTCTCTGAGCCTCAACTGCCTATCAGTGTGCCCAGTGCCTTACAGGACCATAGTGAGGTTGAAGCTAGTTAATGAATGAAGAAGGGTTTTATAAACCCAAGGGCCTTAAGAAAACAGTAATTATAATCTATGAAGATCTTTGGCAGAGAACTGAAGTAACATTTTTACTAACTACTTATAAATCCATGGGCTAAATCTTACTGTTCTAACTTTAAAAATATGTACCCAGTAGGTATATATCAGATACCTGTGTATTGAATGTACATAAAAGAGACTAATTTGTTTTTCATGGACATTGTAGGGTTAAGGGAGAAGAGATAAGAACCAAGGGTCAATGACAGAGAGAAATTATGGCATTTTATGGCCATGGACTCTTCTCAGGGTCTAAATTCCCTTTGTCTAAAATAAATAGACAAAATGGTTTGAGTCCATCCTTTCACACCATCTTCAATGCTGGACCTGAAAACCACTGGGATAGGGTGGGACACGGTCAGCAGTCTACAGTCAGCAGAGGAGAGCCAGAAAATCTACATGACGAAATATGAACATCTCCATTCCACGGTTTGAAGCTTCACTTTACTGATTTTCAGCTCCTCTCTGGCCCTCTCATGGGAATTTCCTCCAAATGGATTCTGTAAGTTGGTTTGTTAAATGATCTTGGGCATTACTCTTAGAGCTTTTGTTTCTTGTTCTTCTTTCCTGTGCATCATTATGATTTAACTTGCTTTGGTTTTCTTTCCAAGGTTGCTTATTATATCTTTCTCTTAACACAGTGGGCTTCTTCTTCCATTAAGTTATGTTGTGACAAAGGACAAATTATCCTCAGCCTCTTCTTTCATATTGAGCCCACAAATAACTATTTAGGCCTCTTTCATTTGGGAGATTTTATTATTAACCAGTTACAAGACAGAGACAATGGGATACTAAAGCATTTTAAATGTTCACATTGCATCTTCATTGAACTTCCTGGCTTGTCAAATTCCTCTCAAATTTATCCTGTTGTGAATGGTTTTCCCATAACTAGATACTCAGAAAACTCAATTGCAACCTATTTATTCTAAGATACATGCTTTTTCTATTTTGAGACAAGGTCTTAGTTTGTAGTTCAGGGTGGCTCTGATCTCACTATGTAGCCCAGGCTAGAACTCACAACAATCCTCCTGTCTCTATAATCCCTCTGCTGGGATTGCAGGAATGAACCACATGACCAGCATTGTGGTGTATAGTACTGATTGCTGGTAGGCATGAGCCAGCATGCCCAGCATTGTGGTATGTGGTTGGCAGGGATCGAAATTGGAAACTTGAGCTTGCCAGGCAGGCACTGGAACCACTGTGCTAAATACTCAGCGCATGCTCATTTTTTATAAATCAAGCAATACAGAGAACTAGTTCTTTAAAAATTCATGGTCTCTCCATTCTCTCACAAATCCTACTCCCTTGAGTTAACAAACAAATATCAGGTTCTTATGTACTTTTTCCTCCCTTCCAAAGTTGGATCATATTACTCATATTTATGCTGTTCTTAATCTCTTTTACAGTTACAGATCCTTGTGAAGATTTGACAAGGGCTATAGACATCTCTACAAAGTCTTCATGCAGACACAGACACCATCCTGCATATGGTTCATCATCCCTGAAATGACTCCAATCTGAGCTTGTATTGCAGAACCAATTTTTCTTGCATACTTGTGTTTCCAGGTTTAGTCCCATAATCCCTGAAGCCTAGGAATTATCTTTCGAAAACTGTAAAATAGAGTTGCTTTTGCTACAAAGAGTTCTTACCCTGGGACCCCTATTATAGTACTGTTTCTTATCTAGGGAAGCCCTACAATCCACAGCTTATGTTAAGAATATGAGAATAGAACCGAATCAAATGGTGAGCTAATGCTGCTAGTACTCAACTCAGTTTTCAGTAATGAAAGTCTCATACAGCCTTCCCTCTACCCAACTGCTAACCTTTCCCCTCCTTCACAAATGTCATTCTACTGCTGCTAGCATGGAATTCCTCAGAGATCCAAAGAGACATTCATCCACATAAGTTTTACTAAGTAAGGGAATGATCCTTTCATCCAACCGTTAAATAGCTTACAAGGAGGGTAATATTCTTACTTCAACAACCAGTACATATGAGAGATGTGGTTTCCTCCTTTTCCATAATAGCACTTTTAGGGTAAAAATATTACAAATTAAAAGTAAATAAATAAAAAGTACTTATAGAATACAAAGTTCCATGTTCAGCCATGTGCAGTGGGTATTGCACTCAAAGACTTATGGGACTGATGATAAAGAGTTACAGGTAGTCACCACAAGTAAATACTCAACACACATGGAACTAGATAAAGAGAAAGATTTTCATTGCATAATGTCAGCATTAAGTGTATCTAAACACCAGAACTCACTGAAGAGGAAGCTCTTAGAATAAGCGAACACATTCTTATCAAAGAAATATCTATTAAATCAGCACACATTTTTTTTAAATGACCTACTGCTGGGCATGATGGCACCTGCCTATGATTCCAGCTGAGGAAAGAGATGGCAAGTTCAAGGCCAGCTTGGGAAACTTACATTCTCTCTCAAAATGCAATTTTTTAAAAAAGCTAGGATGTAGCCTAGTGGTAGAACTCTGGCTTAGAATGTACTGGGGCCTGGATTCAATTCTCAGTAAGACCAGAAACAAATGAAAAAGATATTCAGCTCTGTAAATCTTACTAAAATTGACACTTGCATAAACTTCCAGCAGCCTCGCCACTGATTTAACCAGTATTCACAATGGAGATTGAACTCAGTCCTTCACACTAAACCGCGTCCCTAGCCTGCCTCAGCCTCCCGGAAAGCTGGGATTTCAGGACTACACCACCACTTCCGCCTATCAAGAGTTTAAAAAACTCTTTGGAGATATATATATTTCCACTTTATGTACCCTTTAAACACTTTTTTTCTTAATCTGAAAGAAGCCGTTTTTAGAACAGATGTAAGGCCAAGAGAACGGATCTATTTTTATTGCATGTTCACCCTGCTGCACTCTAATACATTATCGCATATCAATATCTCCACAGAGGTGGAGTTTTTTAACCCGGAAAAAGAAATGGTGGAGCCAAAATGTTCCCATGATAAGCACAGAATTAGACAAGTCGTCAAAATGCTTCCAATTATTAGAGAGATCAGGAGGTGATCAGAAGCCCCTAGAATGTGTGTCCATGGGCTCAAAAAGAGCATTAATTCCAGAATGGGTGACTCATGTTATATCCTGAAAAAAGTCGGAAGTGGGCAAAGGGTAGTTGACTAAAGGGAGTAATGGGGCTGAAGCAGTGGTGTTCTTCTCTACAGAAGTCCACACCTCCTTCTATAATCACTGTTTTGCACTTCCTCTTTACAATCCATAACTAATTGTTTACAGATAGCTTATTTCCATTCATATTTGTTAGATCAAGGTAATGGGTCAACTGCTACATAAAGGAGAATTAAAAGGAAAGTAACTTACAATAAAAATCATCTATACTGTATGATACCAACCACGCTAGGGAAAAAGCTCAGCTCGAAATCTTCAAAATGTTATCTAGGGGCCAGTACTATTACCACTAAGCATGACGAAGCCAGATTTTTTTAAAAGTGATAAGTAGAAAGAATATGAACTAGAAGGAAAGAGTTTGCTTGGAAGGTGAGCTCTGGGGAATGCAGTGCCAACACAGAGGCAGGGAGACCACACCCACTGGATACCACGGTTGATTAGAGAGAGGGGCACTGGGGGGGGGACCAAGGAGGTGACAAGTCCTGGTCCCCACCGCAGCAAACCTGATAATCTTTCCTAGATGGATAGAACTGTTATGCTGCCCTGGGCCATCCTCCTTATATTTCTGTGACACAAGAAAAACACCTGGTCCCATCTCAAAGGTGTCCTGAAGGAAAATGTTACCTACTTGAACACTTGGCTTCAAAGTAGGCATGCAGAGTAAGAGGGCCAAGATGGAGGTAAAGGCAACTCTGAGTTATCGTTAAGGTCAAGTCAGGAGCTGAGATGACTGTTTCCTGAAGAGAGAAGGATGATGGAGGTAAGGATCAGAGAGAACGCAAAGCTGTGTGCTCACTCTACATGGGTAACTGGTAGTACTGTATGGAGTAAGAGCACGTCGGCCTTGGAGTGAAAACATCTGCACTTTGTCATAAAGTCTGGGGTGTGTGTGGCTTCAGGTGAGATATGTAACTTGTCTAATCTTTATTGCCTAAGTAAAAAATTAGAAATACTGATAACCTACCACATAGAGCTGTGTGTATAAGTGCCTGTGAGCACTGTGACATACTGAAGAAACTTTAACAGTGCTTTCTATTACCTGTTAAACTATTGCCAACACAATATACATTTTGGAAGGAAATAGCCCAAGACTTCAGAAAAATGAATGATAAAATGAGGAGGTTATTGTCAAGTCTTCCAAAGCGTCCTTGTAAGTCCAGAGTGCCAGGTCAGTCATCCCTTAAACTCCTACAGCACTTGTGTGAGAATAAGCCAACAGAAGTCTTTCAGCATCTCCCTCCCAAGCCAAAGGCTCGGGGTATTAACAGACTCTGGGGTGTCAAGGACAGATCTCCAACAGCACTTACTCCCCTTTTTAAAACCGATATCTTTTCAAGGAACAACTCTGGGGGAGGCTCTATATGGGGAACACATAGCATGAACCTTTGATCCGTACAGTTGCAGCCCAAAGAGCTTGGTGCCAGGAGCTTGTTGACTTGCCAAGAGCCACTGGGCCCAGGACAGTGTGCTTCAAGTGATATTGGGTAAGTAATAAACCCTCCCAGTCATGAGATTAGTCCTTGCTTGCTTCCTCCCTGTGGAGCAGAGATAGACTGTGACTTGAATTCCTTGGGAGTGAAAACCTTTCTCTGTCCAGCGAATCATCTCCCTGGAGAAACTGAAGTTAATGGCTAATGGCCAACTTGGCTGTGAGACTGAATCTGAAACACCTCTGAGATGCATAAACAGAGGACAAAATATGCAGGAGCCATATTGCAGCTCACCCTGGCTCCCGACTGACATCACATACACGTTGC
>PVIR01041205.1:0-12896 GCA_004026965.1 Petromus typicus
AAAAAAGCGAGACCCTGTCTCAAAAAAAAAAAAAAAAAAAAATCACATGGTAGTGAGTCTTTTAGGGCTGGGGTTTTATCTACAGGCACTGTGTCTACTTTGACAGCATAAGGGCCCAAGTTTGATCCCTGATACAACAACAACAACAACAAAAAAAGTAGTGTCTTCTTTAAAGTATTTACACTGGGCATAGTGTCACATACTGGTAATGCCAGCATTTGGGAGTCTGAGGCAGCAGAATTGCTGTGAATTTGAGACCAGCTTGGGCTACATGGTGTGAGTTCGAGGCCAGCTTGCCCAAAGTAAGACATCATCTCAAAAAAGCCCACATTTCAGGTTAGTGGCTTTTAGCATATTAATAAAGTTATATGACCTATATCACTGATTCTACAAATTTTAATCAAAAAGTAACAGTTCTTTCAGTTTCAAAATAGTTACTTTAACTTCTCATTCTCAATGTTATTCGTCATTCTTATTTCGGCTGGCAGAATCACTAAAGCCTATCTTTTTCCCATGAAATAATGTTTGTTTTTGGTTTTTATTTCTGCTTCTTATAACGAATAATATTTTTCTCCTCCCACAATTCACTTTTGCTTTAGATTTCTATATTGATTTTATCAGTTCTTTTTATAGTATCTTAATATCTGCATGAGTATTGGTTTTTAAAACCCATAATGTAGTTTTTGTTTTAATTTTTCAGTACTGGGGCTAAGCAGAGACTACACATTGAGCTACATCTCTGGCATTGTTAAAGATTTTATTTTGAGACCAGGTTTTGGTCTATACTCAAACTCATCATCCTCCTGCCTCAGCTTCCCAGAGTGCTAGACTGAAGACGTGTACCACCATATATATTAACAATATAATTTTCACTGCTATACTGCTACGGTTTTTTAAGTTGTTCTGTTTTATTCACATTTGAATATGTATATAAAGATTTCTTCCCTTTGCCCATTTAAGAAGATATATTAATACTCAAATATTTGATGGCTTCCTTATTGTTACTGTTTTCTGCATTCTTGCTAAGAAATGTGACCTGTATGCTTTTTCCTTTCTTGGAAAAAATTAGGAAAAACGTTCTCATCTCTTTCTGCTGTTTTATTATTGTTGTTGGTGGTGGTGGTGTTTTTTTGAGATAGGCACGCTACCACTTGAGCTAAATGCCCGGCTGTTTTTTGTTTTGAGACACTGTCTTGCTCCAGCTCAGGCTCCCCTGAACTTAGGATGAGCCTCCTGCCTCACTTCCCGAGCGCTGGGATTGCAGGCACACACCACCACACCCGCCCCTCCTGCTGTTCTGACAACCGTGTGTTCAATTATCCATCATCCTCTCTTTAAAGTTTCAGACCGATATTCTCTGTACAGCATTCAAGATGAAGTCTGAATAAACACAACCCACACATACCTTTTTCCTTGTTAAATTCTATGCTGAATATTATGTGTGTTGGAGCAAAGGGTTTCTTTCCTATAGTTACAATGATTCCTCCTTTTCTATTATGAACTCGCTGATTGTAAAGGTAACATGATGAAATCTTTTCCACAAATCACAATGAAGATAATTATATCAATGATGATAGAGAAAAATCTTTTTATTAAACATATGCTACCAGAAGGGCATAGGTCTAGGAATCCTGCACTGATGAGTTCAGTCATTTCTCACAGTGAACCAATGCACACAGAGCTGTATGGATTTGTACATAAGGAATAAAACATCACTAACTTATGAGTTAAATTTAAAGACATGGAAAAAACAATACTTTTATAACAGAAACTACATTTCTATATGGGGATATGATCTGAGTTAATGCAAAGGAACAAGACAGTTTGTAAGAAACAAATATGCAAAACTTCAGCAATTAAATGGTTTAAAAGAAAAAAAATCCAAGCACCCAAAGACAAATTTTGGATCTTACTAATGAAGACAACTTTTATAACTACAAAAACGTAGAGGCTACTATAACAAGAATAACAGTCATTTAAAAAAGTTACTAAGTATGTATTAAAAATAAAATCTATATTTATCAAAATTGTAACAATGATGTTTGGCATGATAAAAGCAGGTAAAGGCACAGAATGCATACCAAAATATATTTCCTTAAAAATCAGGTTAAGAGAATTTGCTCTATGAGAGTAATTATCAATATGATTATGATTTTTAGTTTGATATTCTATGTTCACTGATAAAAAACAAACACAAAAGAATAATACTGCCTTCATAAACAAAATTATAATTGCACAAAGACTATGAAATTATTGGGCCAGGGATTTAGCTCAGTGGCTCAACTGCTGGCCTCGCAAGAGAAAGGTTCTGAATTTGATCCCTGGTACCCCCAAAAAACAAAAAAAGGTAAAATTATCAAAGGCCACACAAAACAGTGTGATACTGGTGCAAACACAAATATAGAGATCAGAGAAAGAGAAGACTATCCTAAAACATAAGCAAACATAGTGGACCCTTGACTTAGGGACTCAATCAGCTGCTAAGGGCTGGTTTTGTTTTGTTTGTTTTTTTTAGTTTTTTTTTTTTTTTTTTAGACAGGGTCTCGCTTTGTGGTTCAGGCTGGCCCTGAGCTCAGCCTCAAACTCACATCACAGCAATCCTCCTGCCTCTGCCTCCCGAGTGCTGGGATTGCAGGTGTGAGCCACCACGCCCGGCACTGTGGTATGTGGTGCTGATTGCTGGTGGGGTGAGCCTCCACACCCAGAATTGTTATGTGGTTACCGGGGATCGAACCCAGGTCCTTGCGCTTAACAAGACTGGCGCCGGAACTACTGAGCTAACTCCCCGGCCCTAAGGGCTGGTTTTAACCAAAGTTGGCTATAAGTCAATACAGCTGAGATCTGGATGGTCACCTGGTAATAAGAAGAGGGTGAATCTTCCATTAACCTAATTAACTCAAGTTGTTATGATGTTAGGCCAGTCGTAACTTGAGGGTCTACTGTATAAACAAGAATATAAGGTATCCACAAACAATGGGGAAATAAATAATTATTGAATAACTGGAGTAATGCAACACTGGAGGATGTTAATTTATACTTTGAATTCATAACCAAAATGAAATTTGTTTGGACTGAAAACTTACATATAAAAACAGTGGGAGAGAGTATCAAATATCAATTTTTCTTTAAAACTTACATATAAAATAGAACAGTGGAAGAGAGTATCAGATATCAATTTTTCTTTCAAATGTTAAGGTGAGAAGAGCTATAATTTCCATTACTCATTAATATGAGTTGCCTGATGGCGAATGAGATCGGAGCCACTACTAAAAGCCTTCCCACATTCCTTACAGTTATAGGGCTTTTCCCCTGTATGAATTCTCAAGTGTCGAGTCAGGTTTGAGCATTTATTAAAGGCCTTCCCGCATTCATTACATTCGTATGGTTTTTCATCAGTATGGATTCTCTGATGCTGAAACAGTTGTGAGTTCTGAGTAAAGGCCTTCCCACATTCAACACATTCAAAAGGTTTCTGGCCAGCATGGATTCTCTGATGTTGACGAAGCTGTGAGCTCTGAGTAAAAGCCTTCCCACATTCTTTACAATCATAGGGCTTCTCACCGGTATGAATTCTCTGATGATTAGTAAGTGCTGAGCCACTACTAAAGGCTTTGCCACACTCCTTACACTCGTAGGGCTTCTCACCAGTGTGGATTCTCTGATGCTGAACTAGCTTTGAGCTCTGAGTAAAGGCTTTGCCACACTCCTTACATTCATAGGGTTTTTCACCTGTATGAACCCGCACGTGTTGGAAGAGCTGTGAGCTTTTCGTAAAGGCTTTCCCACATACTTTACATTTGTATGGTTTTTCGCCAGTGTGAATGCGTTGGTGGTCAATGAGATTTGAGCAATAACTAAAGGCTTTGCCACATTCTTTACAGTTATAGGGTTTCTTACCAGTATGAATTCTTTGATGTTGAGAAAGGTATGAGCTACAACTAAAGGCCTTCCCACATTCTTTACATTCAAAGGGTTTTTCACCGGTGTGGATTTTCAGATGCCGAGTGACATGGGAACCACAACTAAAAAATTTCCCACACTCTTTACATTCATAAGATTTTTCACCAATATGAATTCTCTGATGCTGAATAAATTGTGAGCTCTGGCTAAAGGCCTTTCCACATTTTTTACACTCATAGGGTTTCTCTTCATTATTAATTATTTGACGCAGAGTAAGGAATGTCTGTTGAATAAATGTGGGCATATATTCGTGAGTAAATATTTCTTGGTTTAAATGCCCATTTTGATATCCCAATTGTCCTGGAAAGTGGCTGCTACATTCTAACACATCTCTAAAACTGGAGTATTCAAGGCCGTGCTTGTTAAGACCCATGATCTCCCTCTGATATGACTCTATCTCATAAACTTCCTTCTTGAGAGATAATAACTTGCTTTCACACATTGATTCCAGATCTGAAAAGAAAAGAAAATCATAAATACCTTTTCCTTATTTGTAAAAAGTTATTTTATAATATATAAGAAATTAAAGTGACAATAATTTCTAATAGGTAAATAACATACAGTTATCAAGGATACCTGTTCAGTCTGAAAAATGGACAAGAAATGGAAAGAAATTAACACAATAATGCAGGAAGCAGAGAGAGGAGACTATGGAAATAGCACAATTCTCAAATATGGATGCGGGACTGAGTCATCTGGAAAAGTTGGGAAATACATAATTCTCAGGCCATACTCTGCATTAAAACGTATTAGTCATACATATATGTACATAAGTATGCATGTATGTGTGTGAGGGAGATTATATCATCAGTATTTTATATATAACAAAGGCGCATACATTTTTGACCTCTGTTAAAGATCTAAAAAAAAAAATGCATATGGCGAAGATGCTTGAGTATTCTGTGGCATAATAAATTTGGACCCCGTCCCTCAATGGTGGTCAAGGTACACAGTTCCTCTGAGCTAAGGCCATACAGGGCGGGGTAAGTCTCGTTTCATCTGGTGACTGGCACCATGCTCCTTGGCAGCCACACTACAGCTCCCATCTCTGAGTTCACCTGCATCTGTTCTGTCCTCATCCTACGTGACAATGAGGTGACCCCCTGGCAGATAAGACCAGTGCCCTTAATAATCAGTCTGGGTAAATGTTGAATATTCCTGGCCTAACTTGTTTGCAAAGGCCCTGGCCAGTGTTAGCAGTGGGAATATCATCTACAATGTGGAGGCCGCTGGACCTGTTCCACATCTGGTTACGCTCCGCAGGAGGGCCTGCCCCGCTGGCCACTGCTATGCAGCTGAGAAGAAAGTAGAAGCAATGACAATAGAATCTAAGGAGTCTAATGATGACATGGGCTTTGGTCTTTTCCACTAAACTGCTTTTTATGACACATTCAAAAGAAAACTAAACAGCTGGGCATGGTAGTACACTCTTATAACCCCAGCACTCGGGAGGCTAAGGCAGGAGGATTTTTGCAAACTTGAGGCCAGCCTGGACTACATAGTGAGTTTTCAGGGCCACTCTGAACTACCTGGTGAGATCCTCTCTCAAAAACAATTTTTTTTTTTTTTTGAGACAAGGTCCTGCTTTGTAGTTCAGGTTGGCCCAGAGCTATGTAGCACAGGCCAGCCCTGAACTCATAGCACTCCTTCTGCCTCTGCCTCCCAAGTGCTGGGATTACAGGTGAGTCACCACGCCAGCACTGTGGTGTGTGGTGATGGGGTGGGTGGGGCGAGGGACCTTGTACTTGTAAAGCAGGCGCTGGAACCACTGAGCTAAATCCCCAGCCCTAAAAAAATGTTTAAATTAAAAACTAAATACAAAAAGTCAATTTGGTCTTTTTTCCTGTTTCCTGGCACACAGCTTCAACACCCTTGAGATTTCTGGATTGACAGCAGTATGTTTATTATGTTGATGAGCGGGACTCGAAGTAGGCCCTTTGAAATCTTCAGGCTGAGGACTGGTCAACAGAAAGACCAAATCTGTTAGAGGGCTAGAACTCTCAGCTGCCTGACCTTTGGAAGGGGAAAGAGGGTGGAGATTTTAATCAATCAGGTCTATATAAATAACCCCTCTGAACACTAAAGTTCAGCAGAGCTTTCCAGGTGAGATGCTGGGAGAGTGGCATAGGTGACTCCACAACTGGATGGGATAAAATTTCTACCTACAAACTATGGCTAGCTGCACATATTGCAAAAGGAAAAAATGTAAAATTTCTAGTACGATTATTAATTTTTTTTTCTTCTCATATAAGTTTACAGGGCCACTAAATTTTGTCAAAGTAATACAGAATTTTAGGGGCAGGTGTCTGTAGCCAGGGAAAGAGTGGGATAAGGGCCTCATTAGGTTTTCTAGCTAATCCTGACTAGAAGGAGTTAAGGTTCCTCTAGAGAAATTCCCTTGAGAACAGATGTGGAAAGGCACCAAAAAGAATAGGTGGCACTGGAACCTAGAGGAAGGGAGGTAGAGAGGGAGGAAGGGGGAGAGAGAGAGAGAGAAAGAGAGAGAGAGAGAGAGAGGTTGACAGGCAGAACACCAAGAAACCAAGGCACAAAGCCAAGAAGCTGGGCTGGGGAGCCTAAGTGAAGAGCTACAGTTGGGCAGTAGGGAGGTGATTCACACGTGTGTACTCACACAAGGTGGTATTATTGGAAGAGAGGTAAAAGAAAACACATACATAAGTTTAAATATAAAAGAGGAAGAAGTACTATCAAGAAACTGAATCTAAAATAAGGATAAAAAGAGTTTGGAGGGAGAAATGAAAGTCATGTTTCAACTTGAAATTAAGAGGTGGTAAAGATAAAAGTAGTAGAAAGAGTAGTGAAGGGAGAGATAAAACAGGATGCATCACACCAAGGTCCAACTCAGAGGTGCTGTTTCCTTACTGACATCCTGAGTTATTATTTTTAATCACTGCTCTGACTTGTGACTTCGACTTACCTAAACACAGGCCTTTTGTCAGTTCTCTGCCAACCATCCAGGGCTCCTTCCCTTGTTCCAATAAGGAGATCACTTGGGGCTTAGGAATGTAAAGTCCTGCTCAAGAGAAATGATAAGGAACATGGTTACGACGCAGGGAAATCAGATCCAGTCTCTTGGTGTCAAGGCAGAAATCCCACTACAGAAACAGCCAGAGAGGTGGAAGACGAAGCTTCAGCCATAGAACATTAGTTGCCCACTTTCCATGCTTCCTTTTCATTCTAGCAGAAACCACTTATGTGAGAATGCAGCAGAAAATCAGCTAGAAGCAGACATTCCGGAGGACAACACTGAATCACTGGTACAGATGCCCTCACCCAGTGAGACGAGGTTTCGGTAGTTCTCCAGCATCACGTCTCTGTACAGGTCCCTCTGAGCAGGGTCCAGGCACTCCCACTCCTCTTGAGAGAAGTCTATGGACACATCACTGAACATCACTGATCCCTGAAACAATAAATGTATGTAGTAGCTGTGCAATGACAGAAACGCCTCAAAATATTGTGCCCAAAGCTAGGAGTTCTGGCATGTGCTTACAATCCCAGCTACTCCGCAGGCTGGGCTGGGAAGACTGCTTGAGCTCATGAGTTCTAGACCAGCCTGGGTGTACAGTGAAACTCCAACTCACACATTATTTCCAAAATGAGACCATTGTGCTTGTCTTATAGGGTAAAGCAGATGAGTACTTGTATTGGCATCACTGAGAACCAGTATGGTTGAATGTCAGAAATAGGTGCAATAGTAACGAGCTAACTTTATACTAAATAAATTCCTAACTATGCACTGAATATTCTGACCAATCCAGGAGTACACAGTACCCCATTATATTTTTCAAGTACCATTTTCAAATAAAAGAAATCAGAGTTCTTTGGGAACATAATTAATTTTTAGAATTCAGCCAGAAATGCTCAGGATAAGTCTGAATATGTTGTTATTATACTAAAACACAAGAAAGATATCAAAACACTATTAGGACCATATTGAAAAGACTCAACCTGAAGACATTTCTCTTGATATAAAGTAGTAATATAACATGTTCATCAAATTATAAGGATAATAAACTGTAATAAACTGATCCCATTAAAAATGTTTAACCATAAATTTATAAAATAGTGAAAAAATATTAGTGCTTTTACAGAATTCTAAGAAGCCAACTCATTATTTTGAAAACTGATAAATATTGGAAAGAATTACTATTTCTTACACATACTGTCCTTCAGGATAAACAAGCAGCTAATGATGAACAGTTTTCCTTTATAGACGGAACATTCACCTAATCTATGAAAAAAGAATGAGGGCAGAGTGTGGTGGGGCATGCCTGCAATCCCAGCACCTGGGAGGCTGAGACAGGAGGGTCCATGCAAATCTGAGGCCAATCTGGGCTATGTGGTTAGTTCAAGGCCATCCTGGACTATACAGAAAGACTACGGCTCAAAAAATGAAACAAACAATGAGAATTAAGTTGTGTCTTATACTGGTACAAATCCCCATTATGGAGTGCAATCATGATGTGTATATTTAATGTACCAATAAAGATAAAAAAAAAAAAAATGAAACAAACAGGCCAAGGGAGTTAGCTCAGTGGTGCCATTGCCTGCCTTGCAAATGCAAGAGCATGAGTTCAATCTCCAATACAGCAAAAAAAAAAAAAAAAAAAGACAAAACTAAAATATCAATTTGTAATAATTTAATAACAATTATCAATGGCTGCTAAATATCAAAAAGAAAACATAATATAAAGTAATTCCTGGTGAAATCACATACCACTGAAATACCTATGAAATATTCTTTAAAAAATTCCAACTGAATCTGTTCAAGCTTTTACATATGACCAGCAACTTTCATGATTCAAATAAGACCACAGAGATGCAATAAGCAAAATTCAGTGGACAGATGAAGTTTACTTCTGTTCCAACAAAACTGCATAGAAAAGATGGAAAGAGTTTCTACAAAATTAAGGACTCAAAATTAGAGATGTCACAAGCAATTGCACTGAAAAATCCTAATCTGTATAATTCAAATAAGGGCTTAAGAATCAGTTCTGAGGACCAGGGAATTAGTGCAAGTGGTACCACAACTACCTTGGAAGTACAGGGCCTGAGTTTGATTCCCAGTGCCGAGAAAAACAAAAAACAATCAACTCTGAAAATTGGAACAGGACTAGATATTGATGGCTTTCATGGGTATGTTTTCAAAAGATTATTTTTTAGTGGCATATACAAGTTTTTCTTTACCTTATTTTAAAATAATCCAGAATTGAGGAGTAAAGACAGGGAAATATTTATGGAGTAGAAGAGGTGAAATAAAATTAAGTCAAAATTGATAGTTATTATAGCTGGTGCTATATAGTGGATCATAAGAATAGTCTATTTTTGTATATGTAAACTTTTCCATTATAAAGTTTTTTAGGAGCTGGTTGAGAAGAGTTGCACTAAATCATCTGTGAGATTCTAACACATGTGACAGAATTGTATTATGTGGAAAAGAATGTGTGATATAGGAATACTGATTAGAAATATAGAATAAATTTCACTGAAATCAGCTAAAATAAATGAGTGTCTGCCTTTACAGAGCTGGACAAGGTGGTGGTGTGGGAACCTACTCTTTTAATATTTCTTGAATTTTTAACATGGAAAAGTCCACAGATAACATTTTAAACAGCAATATTTCTTCCTTTGAGACAATGTGTTGTAGTTTAGCCTGGTCCTGAACTCAGCAATCCTCCTGCTTCTGTCTCCCACGTGCTGGAATTACAGGCTCACAGGCCGAGCCACCACGCCCAGCACTGTGCTATGTGGTACTGATTGCTGGTTAGGCACGTGGTATGTAGTTCTGATTGCTGGTGGGCATGAGTCACCACGCCTGGCATTGTTGTATGTGGTTACCGGAGATCAACCTGGGCTCTTGCGCTTGCAAGGCAGGCACTGGAACCACTGAGCTAAATCCCTGGCCCAACAGCAATATTTCTGAAAGAGTATATAATTTAAGTTTCTCATAACCACTAGTTCAATCTTGTGACATAAGGATCCAAGAATTTACTAGTAATATAAATTATTTTTCTGATGACAGAATTTGCTACAATTTAGGTATCTCTGTACAAGAATTGTAAGGTTCTTCAAAGTTCTGACAGTATGGTCTCTTCTATTTATACACTGGCCAAAGTCACTGTAATTATCCATCATCCCTATACTTGTTCCTGAGATAAAGAAAACTGATCATTCACACAGGTATTTGCCATAACCCTTACTTTCTATTTAACTTTAATTTGCATTTGTCTCATGATGTTAATATAGTTTGCAATTTAAATGCTCGCCCAAAGGGCTCTGTGTTAAAATTAACGCTCAGTCCCAGCTTGCTGCTGCTGGGAAATCTTTCCTTTCCCTCTCTTTCCCTCCGCTCGCCTCCTTCCTCCCCCTCCCTTGGCCCCTCCTCTTCCTCCTTCCTTTCCCTTTCCCCTTTCCTTTCCTTTCTTCCCTCCCACCCTCTCTCCCTGTCTCTGGCTCCCTCTCCCTTCCCACTAACCCCCTTCCTCTCTCCTTGTCTCCCACCTTTTATGCAGTCCTGGAGATTGAACCCTGGGTCTTCACACTGAACTAAATCCTTAGCATTTTATTTTATTTATTTTTACTTTGGATATGGGGTCTTTTAAGTCATTAAATTGCTCATGGCATGTCCTCATGGGAAACGTGGGGACTTCACTGTTTCTTGCTCCTCTCTTTTGCTTCCTTGCCATCAGGGGAACAGATTTCCTCGACCACATTATTCCTGCCATAATATGCTGCCCTGCCAGAGGCCCAAGAGCAGCAGGGCCAACTGACTATGAACTGAAGCTTCCAAAACCAGGCCAAAAATAAACCTCTTCCCTTTATAATTTGATTATCCAGGTGTCTGTTACCGTATCAGAAATCTAACACAAGTGCCCTAACACAGCGAGACATCCCTATCACCCACTGCCCCCATGGTTCCAAAACCACATACACCAAGGAGATATTTCAACACTCCAACATCTGCAGCCACAAACACCATCTTCCGTTCCCGGAGAATGCTGGTCTGTAGACACAGTCTGGCTTTTCCATGTTTGTTCCCAGTTAAGCCACTTACACCTCCACCTCTTTCAGTCACAGTCTAGGGAGGGACAAGTTCACTCCAAAGATCTACTCTTGCTTCCCAGCGTGGATAGCTTCCTCTTTCTCAGTCCTTGGGAGAGGGCTGAGAAAAGAGATGCTCAGTTATTTACTGAATGAAAATAGTAATGCCTGTTGAAAAAAGGAGGGGCCCCAAGTGATGGTGTCAGACTGTCTAGCCAGCGTGAGAGGTCATGGGGACCAGGATCCTGCAGAGTGACCCTGTGAGCCAAAAATGTCAAGGAAGGAAATGCTCCCAAGATTTCCATTTTTAGTGTTCTGCTTTTGAGACAGGGCCTAGACTAACCCTTGAACTCATTGTCCTTCTAACTCAGCTTCCCGAGTAGCTGCGATTTCAAGCATGTACCACACCTAATCCACATTTTTCTTTTTAATGGAACGAAATGTCAGAAAGGAAAGAAATAGAATCAACTCACCTCAGCCATTGCTTTTGATACTGCAAGAGACGATTGGCCCTCGTCAGGGCTGTTCTCCTGAAAGAAAAAATATAAATACTACTATCTTCTCAACCCTGGAAATCCACGCTTCAGCTGCAGCAAGATAGGCCCTGATAGCTGGACCCAGGAGAGGAGCCAGATCGATTCTCTCTTAGTCAAAAAGTCAAACTCCAGCTTCAGAGGGACTCAGGCCAGACTTTGCCCTGCCCTGGAGAAGAGATTGCTCTGAACCAAGAAGGTGTTGTCAACTGACTTGAAAAAATCCCTTCTCTACGCCCCCCAGGACACAAGCCAAAAGGCTAAATGGTGGCTCACTCAAGTGATGTCCTTTGGCCAGGAACACAGTCTACTCAGAGTAAAGGACTGAAGGCTTCCATTTTGAAGTCTTCTTGCTTCCTAAACTGAAGAAAGTTAATCCACTTTCCCCACTACACACACACACGCATACACTTTTCTCATTCTTACCCTCCAGCTCTGATTTTTACTTTGCTTTTGTATCTTTGCCACATAAAACAGTCAAACTTATAACTTTTATTGTATAGTTTTTGTTTTATTTTTTAAATTTCTTTTTTTTTTTTTTTTTTTTTAGGTTTTTTGAGACAGGGTCTCCCTTTGTGGTTCAGGCTGGCCCTCAGCTCAGCCTCAAACTCACATCACAATCCTCCTGCCTCTGCCTCCCGAGTGCTGGGATTACAGGCATGAGCCACCACGCCTGGCACTGTGGTATGTGGTACTGGTTGCTGCTGGGTGTGGGTCTCCACACCCAGTATTGTTATGTGCTTACCAGGGAATCGAACCCGGGTCCTTGCGCTTGCAAGACAAGCGCCAGAACCACTGAGCTAACTCCCCGGCCCCTATTTTTTAAATTTCTTGAGACAGGGTCTTGCTTTGTAATTAAGGCTAGCCCTGAACTCACTATGTAGCCCAGGCCAGCCTTGAACTCACAGCAATCCTCCTGCCTCTGCCTCCAGTGTGCTGGGATTACAGGCGTGAACCACCACACCTGTCACTGTGGTATGTGGTACTGATTGCTGCTGGGCGTTGAGTCTTCACGCCCAATATTGTCATATATGGTTACTGGGGATGAACCCGGGTCTTTGCACTTGCAAGACAGGCACTGGAACCACTGAGCTAAATCCCCAGGCCCAATACTTAGTGTTTTTAAAAAATCACACAAGATGAAAAGAATTGAGGGAATTTTGTGAAAGCCAATTGGACTCCAAAAAAAGGAAGAACTATCCACCACACCAATGGCCTCATGCAATAATATAAGATAGAAAGGGAACTCCTTGCAATTAGTTACCATCAGTGGACACATGTAAAACTAAATAGAAATGGGATACAGTAAAATAACAAATTACCAGAATGTCCAAAGGGGAG
>PVIR01041206.1:0-12882 GCA_004026965.1 Petromus typicus
AAAAAAAATATTGGGTGGTGGTAGCTATGGGCAAAAAGAAGCCCTTCTCCAGCGTTAGTGGGAATGTAGACTGGTATGATCACTGTGGAAATATGTGTGGAGAGTCTTTAAAAAAACTAAGATTAGAGGTCTCATTTGGCTCAGTTATTTTTCTACTGGGTATCTTCCCAAAAGAATTAAAACATCACACCAAAGTGATATATGTACACCCATGTTTATAGCAACACAGTTTGTAATAGTTAAGTCTTGGAAACAACACCAGTGCCCATCAATTTGGGACTGGATAAAGAAGATGTGGTTTTCTTACAAAATGGAGTTCTACTTAGCCATAAAAAATGATAAACTAGAGAAATTTATAGTTATATGGATGCATATTGAGGTTATACTCTTAACTGAAATAAATAGGACACACATGTGTAAATCCTGAATAGTTTCTATGGTGTGGGAAACTGAAAACATAACTTGAGTACCAAAAGTATGATAGATGAAGTGAAGGAGGAAGAAAAGCTTCAAAGGGTAAGAGGAAGAAGGAAGGGCAGAAAGAAATATAGAAAAGAAGGAAAAATGGAAACAGAACTTTTATAAGTTGGGAGGAGGGAGAGATGTGGAATGGAGGGAAAGGAAATGAAAAAAATTAAAACAAGAACTAAGATACATCATGTACATGTACAAATTGCCAAGGTAAGTGTGATCATAATGTATATCTAAAATGTATCAATAAACAATGAAAAATATTACTACATTCCTGCTTTAACTAGAATATATTCTTTTGAATGAACAGAGGCTAAATCATTTGAATGAAAGAGAAAGAATGTCACCATCAACATCGTTGTTAAAATGTGTATCTGTAAGCTTTGGATACTAGGTGATATCCTTTTTGTTTTTGATTTAACAAACTTTTATTTATATAATAAACATCAAAGCTATCTTACACTGATAATTTAAACTTATGAAAATTGTGACGCTAATTTTATTTTGCATGTCTCTAGGTAATGTGCAGTTTCCTGACATTTCATTAAATATAATTAAGATATTATATTCATATCTTGATTGAGGTGCATTTAAAATTACTTGTATATAAACAATGATGCAAGTTTAAATTACTCAAGTATGTTACATTAACAGAACCATCTGTTCAGCTAATAAAATGCTTTGCTTTATGATGCAGACTCTACATAGCATAGGTTACATCTGCAACAGGAAGACATAAAAGATGGATTTGATATCTCATGAATATAATAGATTCCTAGATGACTTGATTTTCTCAGGATGCAGAGAACAGTTAATCAACACCTTGGTTCCAGAGAAAACTCAGCTTCCTATCTTTCCATTCCTCACTCTGGTTCAGATAAATTTGCTTAATGCTAATTCTAGACTGGAAGATGTCAGTCAAAGGATTCTCTTTTCCTTCCTTCCTTCCTTCCTTCCTTCCTTCCTTCCTTCCTTCCTTCTTCCTTCCTTCCTTCTTTCCTTCATCTTCCTCCCTTCCTTCTTTCTTTCTCTCTCTCCTTTCTTTCTGCTTCCTTCCTTCCTTCCTTCCTTCCTTCCTTCCTTTCTTTCCTCTTTGTCTCTTTCTTTTTCTGTTTTGTACTAGGGATCAAACTCAGGAACTTGCATTAGAGAAGTAGGCATGGTGCCGCTACTGAGCTAAATCCCCTATCTGACTTATCTTTTTTTGTTTCAGTAGTTAATATAAATTCTTAGTTGTCTATCTAAAAGATATTTCATTAAATTGCCATTTTTTGTTTCATGGTGGGGAAACCAAAGTACTCAGTAACGTTCATTTTCCAAGATGCTGTCATACACTTCTATTACTCAACAGTGTATATGTACACTGTTAGACAACTGGATTGTGCTAGAGAAGGAAATTGATTGGTTGGAGTTGAAACCTCTATCTTTTAGATTTAACACCTGTTATACTTTACTGAATGGCACAAATTCAAAATCTGACAAGACAATGCTCTTTGATTGTTTCCAAAATGCCCTACTTAAATAGTATTTGAATAATAGCAACAGCAGATGTTTTCAACCTTGCAGAATATCATTTTTCTACTTGTTTCCATGGTCACCACTTCTTAGCTTTTACAGTTCTTTTATTTTTTTTCCAGATGTGACTTGGTCCTGTTGTTATTCACACTGACTACTATAAAGACAACTGGACATGATAACTAATTTTTATCGATTGCTTCAGAAATAAACAACATCCCTAAAATGTTAATGGCGTTGCCCACTGGGTAAATTATTTAGTACTACTAAAAAGCAATTGATTTATCTGATGAGTTATCCTTTCATTCTTTAAATAACACCATGTACCAGAATATTTTATCCTTGGATACTGTTGGTAGAGATTTACTTTCAGGAGGACCTTAAGTGTAATGATTAGCAATCACTTCGGTCAAAGTTTTGTTTAGCCTACGATCACTGACATTAAGTATATACCAAACAATAACTCTAATTGCAATAAAAATTTAAACCAATCTAAAATCAACTTTCTCCAAGATAAATTATTTCTCCCCAAATAATCATTATGTAGAAAGGAACACAGTTGTTTTGACTAAATTATGTGTACTCTAAGTGACTCCTGTCTACTTAAAGTGAGAAGTTTTAAATTTAACTCATCCTATTATGAAAGGAAATATTGGATGCTGTCTTGATGTAATAAAACTCAGTGCTATTAACTCTTTCTTAACTTAGAGCTTTTCTGTTTAGTAAAGGTATGGGTATGTAACATGCAGATGCTAAGAATTCCAAGATTCTTCTTGGAATATGTTCCCTGATGATGTTACGAATGCAGAAAGGGTAGATAATGAAAGAAGCCAATGACCCAGGAACTTTAAACAGATTGATCAGTTTATAGGGAAGCAACCAGAAAAAGATAGCCAACTGTTCATTAGTCTGTGCTCTACCAGGATCACTGATGATATAACTCCCTTATATCAGTATGGTAGAAAAGCAAATAATTTCCAAAGATTATTCAATTCTTATATCTGTTTTACTGGAAGACTCTTCCAAGAGTATTAATAAGTAAAAAAGATTATATAATATTTATATACATATTAAAATATATACAGAACAACAGATACAAATTCACATATAGTTCCTATAGTACAAATTCACATATAGTTCCTATAGTTTTGTAAGACTGCTAAAAGAATAGAGAGGAAAGGAAATCATCTGGAAAGGTAAACATTGGACTTGAAATAGCAATTACCTTTGGGCAGAGCATTCATTCTGGACTGTGTATGCATCAACAGAAAAGCAAAATTAACGAATAGCATCTGATAATTTAGAAATAAGAATGTAGTCATCATTCAGAAAACAACAACAAAAAATAAGTGTTTTGAATCAGACAGCTAGACAAAATACAGGCTGAATTTCATGTAGGTGTTCAGTGAGACATGCAGGAAAGAAAATATCAAGCATCTCTTATAATTGGCACAGGTGTTGAGTGTAAACTACTTGCAGATAATTTAAATAATTGTCTTGGGCAGAATATTACTTCTACAATTTTGTTTATGATTGTGTTTAATTTTGGAGATTATATACACCATATCAAATATTAGCATTTACCCTAATTATCACAAATACAGAATTAGAGCTAGTTGAATTAACTATTTTTCATAGGACCTAGGTGAGCTGAACTAAATCTGGATCCCGTCGGAGCCTCAGAAGTGGGAACCAGTGATCAGGAGTCTCACTGCAATGCCATCTTCCAACTACAGAATGAAAAGCATCTCCCAAAAAAAAGAACATAGGAAGTCTGAGTTGAGGATGCCGACATTAGTGAGTATTATGAGGAGTGCTCCTTGCATTTCTACTACAGTGAAAATGTCAGTGGTTATACAGTTTAGGTTAAATACTACTGCTAGCCAGATTGTATCCAGGCAACACTGTTATACTTCTAGTCTGGGCTGGCTCTTTGATATTGCTGGATAATCATTTTATATTCATGTATCTGGTACGTTTTGTTTTTCTAAACCATGTTTATTCACTATTTTACCTCACTCTTTAATTTTATCTGTTTCCCCATCAAAACACTACCCTACCTCAGCTATTTCAGAATCTTCCTGGAAAACTCCAGTAGAAGCGAACATTTTAAAACAGTGAATGATAAACTAGAGATATTTATACTCATACAGATATGTCTTGAGGACATATTAATAAGTGAAATAAACAGGACATGGATGTGTAAATATCACACCATTCTTTTAATGTGAAAAACTAAAGGTGCAAATGAGATCCAGAATGTATGATAAGGATTGTGAAGTAGGAAGAAAATTTTCAAAGGAAAAAGGGAAAGGGGAATAGGGGAAAGTCAAGAAGGGAAAGAAAATATTGATGGTAAAAATTTAAAAATGGAAACAAAGAATATGTATATAGGGGGTTGGGGGTGGTAGGGAAGGCAAGGGAGTGAGAACAAATGAAACTCAAGATCACCATGTACAGGAACAAATTTATAACATTGAATGTGACCATAACATACATCTAAAATGTACCAATAAGCTCAATGAATTTTAAAAATCTTGGAGGAACAAATATATTATGTGAAGTGCATAAACATATAAAAATAGAAAAAGAAAACCTACCAGCATGTTTTGAGGATTTAATAGTATTGTTAGATAAGGTTGTGAATATTATGAACTTTTAGATAAATGAAAACTTTCAAGAGCAAGGGGTTTTCAGAGCATATATTTTGGTCAGCACCTGCAATTACTGACTGCCGATACTGAGTAGGAAAGATCAAGAGAAACCTGGTCCCCAGCATAAAACAACCCCCTACCGTGCATCTAACATCAAAAATAGATGTCTGAGTCAGACCTGCTTCCCAGGTCTTCAATCACAACCCAAGAGGACGTCATAGCAGACAACGTCTCCTTAGGGTTGAGGCTTTGACAAAGCTGCTCCCCGCATGGCACTTTCTCCTCCGGGGCTGCCAGTCTCTTCCTGCTGTCTAAAGAATGGGATGAAGCCAGCACGCAGCTGCGCAGCAGAGGTCAGCGGTCGCTCTTTCGTAGATTGTGGACTCTTACGTTTCACCACACGCACTTCCCACATTTTTACTCTAGATTATTGACCTCCTTTCTTCTCTAGGACTTTGCCCAAATACTTTTCCCTTTTCATATTTCTGTTTTCGTCTATTTCCATCCCAAAGAGTCAATAAAAATATCTAATTCTTTTATATCCCCAAAAGAAAATATATCTTAACTTTGCTACTTAATTCAAGTGTCATACTTTAACTACAAAACATCCTCAGAAATTAAATGTAGTTTTACTGATTCCAATTTCTCATTTTCCCCTAATTCCTTAACGTATGTACTGTATCTGGTTTTGTCCCCTCAAATTGACCTTCAAGGGAAATTTATGACTTCCTAGTTGCCAAAATCAATTAGTCTCTCCTTTGGTCTCATTCTGGTTAAGCTAGCATTCTTTGATTGTCTTCTTGAGACTCAGTTCACCTGTAGTTCTGTGACTGTACTAGGACTTGCTTGTCCCTTTACCTACTTTGATTTCTCTCCCCTGACATTTAACATTCATGATTTACTCTAATATTTATTTTAAAATCTTCTGTAAGTCAGATATCAGCACATTCATTGGCTTCAATATGCAAATCACCATTGCTGATCTTAGCACCTCCTACCATTAACCTAAAAGAAAAAGTCTAAATTTATTTCCAAATTTTTATTGGACACATTTATGAAGCTGTTTCATGGATACAGCAAATCCATAGTATTCACACATAAAATCATATTATATACCTGGCATACTGTTCTTCCTCATTCCCTGTCTCAGGAAACATGTTCTTAACTTACAGGTTAACAAGGTAGTAATATGGTATCACCTTTGATACTTCTGCCTCCTTCATCCACACATGTAATCTTTCTAAGACATTTCTAGAACATCCCTGGATAATTGTTCCTTCATTTCAAGACAATTTCCATAGATCAGACTGTGTTATCCATTACTTTCTAATTCTAAGCATTCCCTGACATCTGTCATTTCCCTTTTCTCATCTCTCTTTTCAGTCTATTAGACTTTTCTTCACAGCAAAATATCTTGTCCTTTCATTCTGTTGCTCTAAATCCTACCAAATTTTGATAAAAATTCTAAATGTGAATCACTACAATTTTCTTGTTCATGTATAATATCATATAAGTTTTAACAAAAATATCTGTGTCGTCCTAATAAAGTCCTACCCTGCAGATTTGAAATGAATGCCCACATCTGTGGATGGCCCAGATCCCGAGCACCTGTGTAGCTTGAGCCCTTTGTCTCCTCATCCTATTTAATTGGTTGTTATGAAACCTCTGTGCTTGTCCATGTGTCTTGTGGGTTAAGCAGCTGACTTTGGCAGCCCTGACCCTAAAGTTTTGGTTGTGACAACAATCTGAAGATTTAGATGATAATCTAGAAAACTGCTTTGCATTCCTTTCTTTCTCAAGGTTGCGAGATTCTATGCAAAACTATAGCCTGGCTCAGCTGGATTCACTTAATTCTCAAAAAGAAAGATTTTCTACTTTTCCGGCGTGTGTTTAGGTTCTATTATCTTATTGCGTACTGTCTTTAGTCAGCAGATGGAGACAATTCTACTCATCATTGACTTTTCCCATAGGTGAATTGTTTCTGTGTTCTCTTGAGAAAATCTCTTTCTAGAATGGCAGTTTTCAAAGGATTAACACTCTATTATAGGACTATTTAGAAAGAACAGCTTCTTGAATTGTAGTTCTCACCAGATGGTGGTATGCATGTGTATTTTTGTTTGTTTTCAGAGAAAGCGACAAAATGGAATCCCAAAGACCAGAGTTTTATCTCTGATTCTTTTTATAAAATATATTATTTATATTTGTCTACATTTATTCTATAAAAGACCAACATGAAAATGTTTCTATATGTCTACATATGGAGACATGGAAATTAAATGAAATGTTTCATTTTCAAACCTACGATTTTCCTCTTTCCAAGTTATTGACATTGCTAACTTTAGTCTTTATTTTCTTATCTGTAAAGGGAACTGTTTTTATTTTTGAGAATAATTGTAAAGATTGCTCAAGATAATAGTCAATGCATATATTTTCTGGTACAGAAAATGGAGGCATATAAAACTAAAAAGTCTGAAATGCATTAATAATAAATTGACAAAAATAGAGATGATTAAACAGAAATTTGTGAATGAAATCTAAAGCATTAGGAATTTTAATTAGAAAAATACTGTATTGTTATTAAATAATCTCCAATTAACTAATAACTAATTAGTTAATAACTAATTAACTAATCTCTAGAGATTTAACATTTCCTCCTATAGCGAATGAGCTTCAGCACAGATTATAATGGGGTCAGTGATCTCTTATCATCACCAAGAAAAACCAGACATTGTTATATATTATTTTTGCTGTAGATATCTGAACATAAAAATATGTGCTTGTCCCTCCATGAAAATTAGTTCTTGTTGGACCCACTGCTAAAGCTTATTAGTTTGTATTAATAAAGAAATGTATATTGAATTACATCTCAAATTTATAGCTTAAAAATATTTCATAGTTATATTTAGATGTAATTGTTTTGCTTTTTGTTGTTGCTTTTTTTTTTTACAATTCTGCATATTTTATCTTGTGCTTTTAATAACATAAGTCTGGGAAAGAGTCCATGGGCTTTCCCAGGCTGCCAAAGAATTGCAGCACAGGAAGTATTTAAGAACCCCTCACAGGATTTTCAGCATGAGAACAGCAAAACTGGATGCTGGTTATGAAACTGTGCATGTGTAAAGGATATGTTTTTGGGGTTCTGCAATTATTATTATTGAAATGGAGCACTCTTTTGAAGCTGGCCAGTTTTTAAAAATGTTCTCCCAAAAGCCTTTTGTCAATTGCTCCTGCTGCCAATGGCATAAACCCTGGAAATAGCTATGGAAACTTCTGGAATTATGCTTTCTGTTTTTATTTTTATTCATACACGTCTGACACATACGGATTATGTATATTGTGGGGAGTTGGTACATGTACCTAACCCATCTTGGTTCCTTTTTGTTCCTTCCCCTTCCCCACCCTCCTAATCTTTCCATCTTCTGGTTCTATTTTTCCAATTCTTTTTCTATTTTTTCCCCTTTTTGAGTTATTGGTACATTTTAGATATACATTATGATTACATTCAACATTGAGAATTTGTACCTGTGTATGATGTATCTTCTAATTTGTCCCATTTCTCTGCCCTCCCAATAGTCCCCTAACCCCTATACATAAGCTTTATTTCCATTTCTTTTTTGTTTTTACCATCAAAGTTTTTCCTTCCCTTCTTTACTTCCCCCTATCCCCCTTTCCCTGATCACTTTGAACATTTTCTTCCTATTTCACAATATCTATTACACATTCTGGACCTCATCTACACCTTCAGTTTCTAATACTACAGAAATGATATGGCATTTACACATCTGTGTCCTATTTATTTCACTGATGAGCATGGCGTCAAGGTACTCACCTCCATCTCTTGTTCCAGTTCCCATTTGAAAAATATCTCCTCACTTTCTATTACCTAATTTTTTATTCTGCTATTTATTTGTGTCGTGGTTTTTATGTAAGAGCTTGTATGTCTGTTTTATTTTGCTTAATTATCCTAATTGAAATAGGAAGCAATTAACAAGAGTATTTATCCCACAGGAGTTTAAAATCCTTGCTTTCACTACAAAATCATGAGTTCAGGAAATCTATGTTTTGGTAGCAATGTATAAAATGCAAATTGGCTATAACTTTGAATATTCAGTATCTTTATAATTTCTTGTTGAAAGCAACAAATCTAGCCAGGTGTGGCATGTTCATAGCTGTACTGAAATCTAAATACAGATGACATGGCTACCATCATAAATATGCATAGATCCATGCAGAGATAGGTCCACAGTTTGGTTTTAAGGACACTGAGAGCTTTGCAAAGCTTGTTTTGAGTAGTTATTTTTCCTTTCCTCTTTCCCATCAAGGTCAAAGTATATTAATTCTCAGAGACTACCAATGAGGCATTTGCATTCCCTGGTACATTTAAAATGTAGATTTACCATACATACATATACATATATGTATACCATATGCTTAGTTCACATGTAGTAATGGCCATTTAATGAGTAGGAGAGGAATCTGAGAAGAAAAAGTTAAAAAAAAGTATTTATTACTGCACACATTATGCACTATTGCATGTTGCTTTTTCTTCCCATGTGTAGAGATATGCTCTGCATGTAATGTATGCAAGTATATCAAAATACTACTGAACTACAAATCACCTGCTTTTATTTTACGGTAAAAGCTTCCTGATGTGTTGATTAAAAGCCATTGATTTCTTAGCAAGGACATAAAATAGCTCTCCCAGTATGCTCATTTTTCAGTCACTGTATGGGGAACTAGTGATTCTTGAAGATTCTTGCTCTTTTATTTACAGCAGTGTTCAGCTAGTCAGAAAGAACTCTAACAAGTATGGATATAAAAGCAACTGACCTTGTATGATGCTTGATTCAGTTACAATAGAAAAAATGGTAACCCATCATCTGAACTCTTTTCAGGAAATCAACTCTTACTCTCAGTTTCTTCATGGACTTTTTACTTTGCATTAGAAACAAAATTTAAGAGTGACATTCCCCCTCTTTGTAGTAGAGACAAACACTTGATCATAAAGATCTTAATAACTGAAATAATACAGATGCCAGTTTAATAGTGTCCAAGCCTCTAGTAGAACAATCTCTGTCCTTTTAGGAGTTGAATTTACTTTGAAAGCCAAAGATGTAATAGTGAAGAACATTTATTCAGAAGAAAAGTAAAACTTGTCCCCTCCTCAGAATGCAAGTCTAAATTGAGATAGTAAAAGTAATAAGATAGAAATTGAGCTCAATAAATTTGCTATCTCCTGAAATTTTATTTGAAAAGATAAAAATTTTAAAATGTCGCTTTGCTTTCTGTTCATTTTAAACTATCACCTAAATTATATTGAACAATCGAATATTTTGTCGCTCACCCTGTCCTCTCTGGAATTGTCCCCCTGTTTGGCTTTCCAGACACTGAGATGAGCTGTTTTCCTTCTCCATGTCCATCTGTCATTATTTCTGCTTTAAAGTCAGCCTGTAATGGGCTAAAGGCTCTAAAACTCATGAGCTAAATACACTATATCTCTTTTAAATTGTAAATATAAGGTGTTTGTTCCCACTGCAGAGAAAATCGACTAATACACTTAACTACAAGGCGATTCTGGATAATAACATTCTGTTCTGGGTATTAGAGTTAATTAGGGGACATTGGTTACTGAAAAAATTTTTTTGCAATGATCAGTGATGGTTCTGTGAAATAGGTTATTTTCAAAATTTTATTGATCCGTTCCTAATAACATAGAAACAGGGTAGTCATGGTAGATCAATCCTAGAAAAAGCTGAAAATTTCTGCAAGAATGAATTTGCAAATCTGAATTATTCTTATTAATGCTATAATGTCATACAATGGTACTCAATCATTTATGTTCTATTTTCCTCAATCACTATATTTATCTTCTCCACCAAAACTTACTTCAATCATCTACAGGGATTAATTGAACATAAAGGACAGTGCAAAATTATTCATTGAACGAAATAGTGCATAAATGATGTTGCATATTTTGGTCAGTGATTGAAGCACAGAAGAAAAAAAAATAGCATCGACTGGGTTCTCAATGTTATGACTTTATTCTAAGACTATAGTTGAAGAATAACCAGAATAGGTAAACTTATATTTTAAAACTACCATTGTACTGATTAGATGAACTAAAATAGAGAGTCCATGACAACCACTGTGATAAGAAAATAATGAGTTATGAAGGATGCCTACATCTCTGACTGGCCTTTGACCTGTTTATACCATCAAATAGCTCAACATAGTGTGTGCAGCTATGGAAACATAGTGTCAGACTGAGATCTGACCTGCTGCCACCACAAGCAGGACCGAACTTTCATCTTGCTTCTAAATAGCTTATTAACTAGCTAAAGCAAAATGATAAATATTTCTCAAAGAAATAAAGGAGAATCCAGGTGATTTATATGCCAACCTCACAACTTCCAAAATGCAATCCAAAGTGTTTGTCAAAAAATGGTAAGTAGGGCAGAGGATTTAACTCAAGTGGAACTGTACATATCATGCAAACACAAGGGCCCAAGTTCGATCCCAGGAACCAACCACACAGATACACACACACACACATACACACACACACACACACACACACACACACACACACACACACGTAAATATTACCTAGTATCAAAATAAAGACTATCAATGTAAGCCCAACATAATGAAATTCAGATCTTGTACTTACTAGTAAGTACTTTTTAAATAGCTAAAGTAAGTATACTCAACAAGACAGATATATGATCAGACAATCAGTAAAAAATAGAAAATATCGGAGAAACAGGAATGGTAAGAAGCTCCAAAAGAATATTGTAGAATTGAAAAATACAATATTAAATGGTCATTACCCAGGCATAATATCAAAGATTCAATAAACTTGAAGATATATGAATAGAAACCATCCAAACTAACAGAAAGATTGATATAGATGAAGATACAGGCAATATGATATCTCAGATATGATAAGTTATTGTACAATAAGCATAGTAACCTGATATGTGTAGTTATGATTATGACATAATTTATTTTAGTAGACATTGCATTGTATTGATGTCATAGCATATTATACCTATGTTACACAGAGAAAGAATTAGAGACATTTCTTCCCAACTGTGAAACAGTATCAAATGACATAATTTACAGATAAGTCAAGTTATACAAGAAAAAGTAGTGAGAATTTGGAGGAAAGAATTACTTGATCCAATAATAGCCAAAATTTCCCAAATTTGGAGAGGTACATAAATTTATAATTTAAAGATCAATAAATACAAAAATAGGTAAACATGGAAAAATCCTATAATTACAAATTGGTCAAAGTGATTACAACCTTTGAGAGTAGAACATTTTATTTGCATTCCTCTAGAATGCCTTAGAGTATAGTGACTCCATTCACATATCTGACCTCTCCTGTACAATAAACCACATGGAAAATTGCATTTTACTTTGCTCTTCCTACAGAACTCCACTCTCTGTACATGTAGAAAATGACAACTCAATAACAGAGCAACTAAACTCAATAAATGTATGTATGCACTTATGCTGTGCTGATCCTGAGAAATTATCATTTTGTACATTGAAAACTTTTGTGCAAATATGCTTTTCCCATTCACTGTAAACATTCATTTAAATAGACGTACTGATATATCATTTGTGATTGATATTCAAACATTGTATATTTATGTAGTTATTAAAATCATTTGAGTATATCAAATGTGATATATGAAACAAAGAGTTATAAATTCAGAAACAAATAGTTAAATCTCTCTAATTGTAGTCCTTCTTTAAACTATGTTCATTGGCTTGTGCTACAAATAAGCAATCACTTTGTCACCTGTGTCATCTTTGTTTCTCCAGGGTACTACAGATTTAGAGAGAGGATTTCAGGTCAGAACCTCTGAGGTAAACATGGAAGTGGTAAGTTCCCCATTAGTACTAATGGAATCATTTTCTTAGTATGTTTGACTCGATTTCTTAATAGGAAAATTACTTCTAAGATTAGAACACACTTTGAGGTTGTTGTCAGTGATTGATACAATATATATTAATTAGTATATTAATTAATGAGTACTGATATCAATAATAATATAAAATAATAATATATTATTATATATTGTATTATTATATTATCATATTATATAGTGTTATATAATTGTTATGTATTGTTATATATAATTGTTATATAAATATTGTTACATAATTGTTATGTATATTGTTATAGTATAATTGTTATATATTGTTATATATTATTATATTACTATAC
>PVIR01041207.1:0-12913 GCA_004026965.1 Petromus typicus
TTTTTTTTTTTTTTGAGACTGGGTCTCACTTTGTAGTTCAGGCTGGCCCCGGGCTCACTGTGTAGCCCAAACAAAGCTGGAACTCACAGTGATCCTCCTGCCTCTGCCTCCTGAGTGGTGGGATTACAGACGTGAGTCACCACGCTCAGCATGTGGATAATTTTTTTAAAACCACTATCTTTCCTGTGTAACAAGGAATCTGTACTGTTTATGTCACCAACTAAAAAAAGAGTTGTTATTTTATGTATCATGAAAGAAGCTACCGAAACTTAATAGCGTCCAGACAAAGACACACAGGAACCAACTGGAAAGGTATTCAATATCAAAACATGATAATTGAGCTGTAATGGTAGTATTAATGCTTGCAGATCAACCAATTATGAGACTTCTTCTTCGTCACTAAACTCACTCTCTCCAAACCTGACTTCAACTTTCTGCATGCTCCCTTAGTACCCGTCCCAGGTTCTCCCCTGTTGTACCAGCCAACAGACTATTTCACATGGATACATTTTTACAGTGTATCTGGATACAAGTCCATCCCTCCACTCCCACTGCAGAGAAGCCAATAAAACTGGTCAAATCCAGGCTGCGCACAGTGCTCCAGAGTCCTCCATATCCTGCCTCCTACTTCCCCCAAACCACGCAGCTTCCGCTGCAGGCCTTTGGATTACTTCTCCAAGTGATCCCCAGTAACCAAAACCCACGGAAGATGCAAAAATGAAGGTATAGTGGGCGCTGGTCTGTGGCAATCCCACTGTGTAGCTGGATTCCCACACTCAGACAGCTGTCTGGTGGCCATGCTAAGACCATGTGCCTGGCAGGAGCAGAGCCCGGGGTGGGACGAGTGATCCTCAGCAGACAGGAGCAACCAGGCACCCACAGGTGTCCCTGGTTCTGCTTCAACCACCTAAGGGAGCAGGTGATAGCTTATTCCATGGCTATTCCTGGTGCAGCTTGTACCGGTTCTTGAAAATGATTCTCAAAGCACACTTCCCTTCACAGGACTTTCTGCTCGCCCTTGGCCTTGGTATCATTGGCCTTGATTTCATGAAAGGTCAAGAATGCTTAAGACATGTTGTTGTATATTTCAGTGAAGTTTTTTAAAAAAGTGTTTTCAAGGCCACCTGGGTTCTTAGATCATATCTTTCTTGAACCACAGGTTTAGAACCAGTATTTTTTCCTAAATCTTTAGCTTTGTTGTATGAGAGAGTGAACAGCAGTGCAAGAGAGAGGAGGAAAGATTATCATCAAAGGATGAAAATATTGCCCAACTCTAAACCAACTCTAAACCTAAAATGCTAAAATGATTGTTTCTTTAATTATGGGAGAATCGCATTGCCCATGCATGAGCTCATCAAGCAGAGCAAGATGTTGAACCTATATAGCATTTGAGTACAAGGCTGTGTGGGTTACAGGTGTGGGAATGGGTCAGTCATGGTGTGTGTGGGATTCAGAGATCCTTGGAAAGTCATTTCAAAGCACAATTCTCTCATTGAAAATGTGTTGTTACAGGTGACTTCACTTAAGAAAGTTATCATTGACCAGCAAAACAAAAGTTTGAGACTTTTTTTCACTTGTTATCATAGTTGCAGAATTAACATTTTCCTAAGAATATGGAGGATTTTCCATTCTCAGAATAGGAGAGGAAACTCGGAGGATTGGAAGAGGACATCTGGAAGAAAAAGCCCCAAAGATCAAGAGGAACGGAGGCCTAAAAGTTAGGGACTCAAAGACCAGAGTCACAGAACTCAAGGAAGTGAAGATTTTCAAGGAAAGAATAAGCTACAGCAGAAATGCTACCCAAAACAGAGTAAGTAGAAAAACATCCCAACATTTTCTAAAAGGTGGTCCACTGGTTCACTTGGATCAGAATCAGTTCTGTGGAGTAATCGGAGCAAAAGCCACTTATCATGAATTGGAGAGAGTCAGAGGAGTAGAAAAAAATCCTTGGCCAAAGGTAAATAATCTTCTGTTGGCAAAATTTACAGCTAACAAAGGAGAAAGAAATAAGATATTAGCAGGAAGTAATATAGACAAGTAGAATCAGAATTTTATGTTAAGATCTGGTGTTGACCGTATTATAAGAGTGAGCCTTATAGATTTTGCAAGATGGAAAGGATCTTAATGATCGTGAACAACAATGGCAGTAATATTCAAGTTCCTTCCACAGTTACAGTCAACCAGAACATCCACCCACAAATTGAAACTTAATAAGACAACTTATTGCCCCTATATAATGGTTCTGGTGGCTACAAAGTTCCTCCATGAACTAAGCCAGTTTTGTCGACACTGCTCTACGCAGGCATCCCACTTGCTGTCCTCCCCTTCTGAGTCCTACATGGCTCTGCCTAATCCCTTCCTCCTTCTGTTGTTCATGTCTACTGTTCTCTCCCCTCGTCTTCATTGGCTGATCTAGTTCTCCTGATCCTCATGCCAGATCTCTGCCACAGGTTACAACTGAGACATCTTACTGGGCAGAATCCAAATCCCACTGGAGTATCCAGTGAAGAAAAGACAGACATGGTTGGCAAGTGCATGAATTTTAATCAAGGGGGTGAACAGCAGCTCTGTGTTCCCAGAGAGTTTGAGGACTGTGGTGGTGAGCGTTCAGTTTGTCTTGGGCCAGCGTTTCCCTTCCGACCAGTCATTATCTCCTTCTGAGCCTGTGATGCTTATCCGCATGTAGAACGGGAGGCAGCATGGTTGATAATTGCTGCAGTAGTAGTAGGGCTTCTCATTCTTTTTGCAAGAAGGTCTACAGACTCCAGTCTTACCCAAGCATAGGTAGTTGGAATGTCTTCCTGCCCAGAAAAATAATAATAAGACTAATTAGTTTTCCACTTAGCAGTGAGAGAGCTAAGATGAGTTGGGGAACACAGTAAAATCCAAAAGGGTGATGGTACCTTCCATTTGTAGAAAAATAGAGTAATGTCCCAAGCAGTCTGACCCTGTCTCGTGTTCCATGCTGCCTACCTGCCTGGTGACTTTAGTGAGAGGAGAGATCAGGGCCTCCCTGGATAACAACTGGGTTCCACACAATATCGAATATGAACTCTACACACAGCATGACAATCTCGGTCATAAATAAATAAAAGCAGGGCACTCCACTGTTTTTTTTTGTATAGCACATGTGTTGCCAAAGCAAATATTTTTACTCCTTCGGGGTCTGGACAAGAAGAGAAAATGAATTCTCTGTATATGTGATTTAGATTCTGCGTGTAAAGTAGATGCTGGATGGAGCTTTAGCTACATCAGCAGGCTGCTCCTCAGCCCGGGAAAGGTCCAGCATAGGGAGGGGCCTGGTCGTCCAGCTTTGGGATCACATTGTTTCTACACCTGCCACACCAGCCCTCACCACAGACAGGCTTACCCTCTATCCATCCTTGGCTCCCCTCAGCCCAGCAGGAGGGAAAGAGAGAGCCAAGGAAGCCTTAAAAAAAAACCAAGGTCAAAACCACGCCCCTTTCTGTCACATCCTGCAGTGATGAGGTCCCTTCCCATCTTCCTTGCGAAAAAGGACCAACCTGCAAGGAAAAAGATGGGCAGGATAGGACATCTGAGATGGTAAAGGTGGCCTCAGGATGGCAGAGAGAGGCCACAGCAGCCCAGAGAGATTTCACAGATGCCCGAACTAACTTCAGAGTCTTTTGTCAGGGACTTTCCATCTCCTCACACCCATCTGCCTGTTGACTGCATGCCATCCAGCGCCGCTTCTCTCTAACTCACATCTCCACGTCGTCTTTGATGCTCTCTCAGGCCGCTCCCCACAAGCTAGCAAAGAATCACTATTGACCCCACGACTGTCTCTAACTAAAGTGTCGGCCACTTTTCCTCCCCTCAGCTTCGATGTATCCATCTGTGAAATGGGAAAATAGGGCACGGCCCCTTGGGTTCCTCACGGCACCGAGGGCTATGAAGAGTGAAGGAATTGTGGAGAATGCTTCGTCTTCCAAAGGAATATTCTGAGGGAATCATTAGAATTTCACATGTCCCAAGCACAAGCACGTGGGCGCGTGACGTCTGAAAACTTCTCGTGGCTCAGTGGAGAGATCTGGGCCCCTTCCTCGCCCCAGCAGTTTCCTCTGGGGCGCCCAGTGTCATCCACAGAGAAGGTTCTTAGTAAATGGTATTAGCCAAACGAAGAGCTAAGTTTTCCTCATGAATGAACTGATGGGGGCAGAACTGCTATGTGTGAAGGTGTCGATGCCGAGCTTCAAGCTGCAGGGAGCCCTGGGCCCCTCTAGCCTGTGTGTTTCAAAACCGAGCTGACTGAGGAACAGAAAGACCCAAGGATTCGAATGAGACCCGGAACACTCCTGCACCCTTCTCTGCAGAGTGCTTCTGTCCCCTAAAACCGAAGGATCCCAACCTCATTCCTCCTGTGTCCTCCCCAAACCCAGTTATGCTGTCACTCATGAACATGTCATTCATCTATCGAGCAATCGATAAATCAAGAAATACTCTGAATATCAGCCTCTGTGCAAAGTACTGGGCTTAATACCCACAGGACAGCTGTAAACGAGAGCTCGTCTGAGCCCTTATCCATGTAATATGTCCCTGTGAGGAGGGTTGGAAGGATGGACACAATGACCCCAATAGTTACATGATAATGTGATACGCAGCATAACTTCTTAAAGATGGTTTTGTGATACCAGTCAGAACTCAGTGAGGAAAAGAGAGATGATCTACAAAGGTGAGATTAAAATCTGGGGTAGGGATGGAAATGGAAGACCATATATTATATGTCAGAATATTTAAATGTTATGACTCAAGCTAATGGGGGAGATAAATATATTCTATCCCCTTCTGTGAGATAGTCCTTTGTACTGACAAGAGAGATCAGATTAGAATTTATAATTCTTGGATTCCTCAGAGTTCATGCAAAAACCCGGCAGCACGGGGGCAGCTGGCCCAGGACCCCTTCTCTGGCATCCCGAGCCCTGGCCCCAGCTGGGAGGAGTGGGTGAAGTTAGTTAGACACACCTTCCTGGGGAGGACTTGGGGCCCAGGCCCACAGAAGCAGGCACAGTGAGCCTCTGGACAGGCAGCGCCACGCCCCACTAGTCACAGTGCGGTCCAGGGACTGGGGACAGGAGCCACCAGCCGGGGGGAGGGTGTGTCGCTCTTGTCCCGACAACCCGTCTCCATGGGGAGGGCCTTAGCCAGAGGAGCCCTGGAATAGGACCAGGAGAGGAGAGGAGGAGAGAGGGCTTTCTCTTTCTGGAGTCTAAGAAGAGAAACACGGAATTCAAAGCCAAGTATCTTCCTGGGTGGGAATGAACCCCTTTCTTGTCTCAGTGCACGTGCGGTACTCTACGGTGCACCCGGCCCTGAACTCGCTGAGGACAATGTAATTTAGGGGGGAAATCTGTTTTGGACAAATGAGGCCCAAAGAATAAGATTCAAGGTAGTAAAGCCTGGGAAGACAGCTAGGTTCTCTAGATTCCCAAGCAGGGAATCTAGAGAATTTTTTTTTTTTTTTTTTTTTTTTTTTGGTACCAGGTAAAAACTGCTCCAAGCTAAATCCCTGGCTAAGCAGTATTTTAAAATGTTCCCCATGAGTCAGTTTTCTCCCAGGCTAAATTGTCTGCTAAAATAAGACAAGCTTCTGTCTCCTCAGAGTCTAGCATGGTCAGAAAGCATATAGCACACACTCAGTTAAGGCCGGAATAAATCAAGCAACAATGGCATCAGCTTCTATTTGTCAAGGGCTTAGGATGTTCTGGACACTGTGCATTATTTTATTTCATTCTAACTTATATCCTGAGAGAGACAATACTCTTCTCTAGTTTTCCAGGGGAGAAAGCTGAAGTTCTCAGAGTTTTGTACACAGTCTGCTAGTTTATGCCCAGTCTCTGGCAGACTGCAGATGAATGAATTAGTAAATTAATCCATAAAAGAATGTCAAAATGATCAATGAACAAATTCATATATGCATATAGAAATGAACACATTTGCATGCTTTATATTTTATGTTTTTTAGCCCATGGGTGCCCTCTGATCGCTGGGGCCATGGGCTTCAGAGAATGAGAAAGCATTTGACTTAGGCTCATTTAGTGTCCCACCTGGTCCCTGCTCACTCCAGACCCTTTCACCACAAGATGAACCAGTCCTTCTACCCCAAAGAGTCTCCCACTTTGTTTGCATGTTTTTCTGTGCCAGAGGTATCTTTAAATCACACCCCTCACACACATTAATTCCCTCGGTGCACTCCCAACTCAGCCCTTATCAAGCTGATAATTGAGGAATCATCTTCAAAACTAAAATCATAACTGGGCATGGTGGCACACTCTTGTAATCCCAGCTACTCAGAAGGCTGGAGCACGAAGATCACAAGTTCATGACCAGCCTGGACAACTTAGCAAGACCCTGTTTCAGAAAAAGAAAATGTAAAAAAAAAGGTTACAGATACCGTTTAACGGCAGAGCACTTGCCTTGAAAGCCCTAGATTCAACACTCAGTACCACACACACACACACACACATACATGCACACACGCACGCACGCGTGCGCACACACACGCACGCACCCACACACGCACGCGCGCACACACACACACACACACACACACACACACACATGTAATCATCTCCCCTTTGTGGGAGCCAGTCCTAATGACCTCTCTCTAATGCTTCTTAAGCCTGTCCTGCCAACTCCCATCCTTGGTCCATTGGGAGTGTCATTCTTTTGATCCATAGTCAGGTGCGTTATCCATTGTGCCACTGGCCCATCTGGGGCGGGGGTCATTCTTTAAGATAGACAAACACAGGAAATACATTTGTTTGGGAGTTTAATGGAAAGTGGAAATAAAGGAACCTGGCGTTGTTATTTCTATCTATAATTTCTATTGTTCTTTCTTATCTTGTATTACATATAGGAGTGGTCCGACCAAGGTCTCCGTCAACCATTACCGGCTGGATTGTTAGACAACATCTAAGAGCACAGGACCATTTTACAATTCCAACAATGTATAGTCCTGTCTTCATCATCTCTGTGAACCAGCCAGCAGTGTCTGTACGTCCACCATGGCACTTCAGGAACAGGTATAACCGTTAAGCAGATGTTAGTCACTCACGTAGAGGCAGGAGAGGAAGTGGGGAGCGATAGGGGAGTGGGGGAGAGGCAAAGGGGAGAGAAAGAACTCAGTGAGGAACAGTGGGCCCAGTCCATGAAAAGCAAGAAAAGACACTGGGAAGGGAAAGAAAGGAGACACTTGTTCCAACTAGAAATTCCCAAATCGTCAGGAGAGTCTTTTTCAAGAGAGAATGTCTATCCTTCTATCTTCTTATTCCCCAACATCCTACTCTTTCTTTTGGAATCGGTTTGGATGCTAATGAAATTCTCACCAGTAAAAGAGCTTGGGAACCGTGGAAAGAGGGCAGTGTCCATCTCTAACACTGGGAAATAGAGGGGACTCGCATTACAATCACCCCGATCCCTTGTGAGAGCTTGACTCTAACAGAAGCCCAATCAACCTCAGCTCCAGCACAACTCATCTGCAGCTTGCCTTGGCCCTGTATTCACTTAGTGCAAACTCAAAAGCCAGCCAACTCCCAGCCTTAGTCAACTCAGTGGCTCCTAAACCCCAACTCCAAGCCAAACCCAAATCTAATAAAGACATTAACCACAACTCTCAGCAGTCACCGGTCAGTCATGTGAAACTCAAGCACCTTGCACTGCCAGACAGATTCCCACCTAGTGCCGAACACCAGTTCCACCCGAGCCAAGATCCCATCCCCTCTCCAACTTGCCCCTCCCATCAGCAAATCCCGGCTCCTCCCCCCAGCTCCCTGTAATGTCCCCCATCACTTCAGCCCCAAGGTTCCTCCCGTCACAATACACCCCAGCCTTCCATCTAATCTCCCACCAGTCCCAGCTTGCACCCTTTCCTTCAGCTCCAAGCTCTCTCTTTTACCCACCAGGATCTCCCCTCCCCTTAAATGCCAGCTGTTTCAAACATCTATCATCCCTTCAGTTAGCAAAAAAGAATCAAAGGGAAAGCCTCACAAAGCTGCTGCATTAAATGAGCAAAGGCTGGAATGCTGCCTCCAGGGAGGGGCAGAGGAAAGAGCACATCCTGGACTCCAGACCCTTGAGACGTCCTGTTACCTGACATCACCGCTTCCATGGCCATACAGATGGCAAGAAACAGGAAAAGGAACTTCATAGCTTGTTGGGTCTGTGAGAAGGTGGTAGCTGAGCTGTAAGTTTCAGAAATGGAGTTCCTTGCAGTGAGGATGAACCTCTTTTTATCAGCAGAGCTAGAGATAATGAATTAGAACAAGAACAGATTTGTACAAGGTCAGCAAGGCTGAGGGACAGTGTGTAGCAGATGTCGCAGCACAGTGCAAGACGGGCATGTGGGAAGCTGGCCAGCACCTTGACCGAAGGATACTCTCCATCCTGGGGAGGAGATGGGGAATTAAAGCCGCCTGGCATTTTGAGAACCACAGAGGAATTAGATAATTAAGTAACATATATCAAGAAACATTTGATTTTGTAAAACTTTCTCAGCTTCCTGACAAAGATATACACATGTACACCTTTCTGAACCTTGAGCTTGGAAATCCTCTTCATACAGAGTAGACATAGCGTTTGTCCGTGGTTTCCCCGCAAAGCTCTTCCTTCCATCTTTCCATGGATATTTCCTTCCACTCACTCCACCTCATCTCCAATGTCTCTCCTGGAAAGGCTCCAGCTGGTCACTCCAGGTGACAGTGCTCCCTCCCCTACAGTCGCTCTGGATCACAGTAGGGTTTTGTGATCTTTATAGATTTATGTTTAATCGTTATTTTTTTCATATAATGTTAGAAATTTGGCCTGGGCTATGGGCTAGATATGGTTTGTGCCCCAAAGAGTGATGTGCTGAAAATTTGGTCCCCAGGGCCGGGAGTTAGCTCAGTGGTTCCTTGCGCCCTGCAAGCACAAGGACCCGGATTCGATCCCCGGTAACCACATACCATACTGGGTGTGGAGACTCACGCCCAGCAGCAACCAGTACCACATACCACAGTGCCGGGCGTGGTGGCTCACGCCTGTAATCCCAGCACTCGGGAGGCAGAGGCAGGAGGATTGCTGTGATGTACGTTTGAGGCTGAGCTCAGGGCCAGCCTGAACCACAAAGCGAGACCCTGTCTCAAAAAAACCTTAAAAAAAAAAAAATTGGGGGGCCGGGGAGTTAGCTCAGTGGTTCCGGCGCCTGTCTCACAAGCGCAAGGACCCGGGTTCCATTCCCCGGCAACCACATAACAATACTGGGTGTGGAGAGCCACACCCAGCAGCAACCAGTACCACATGGTACAGGCATGGTGGCTCACGCCTGTAATCCCAGCACTCGGGAGGCAGAGGCAGGAGGATTGCTGTGATGTGAGTTGGAGGCTGAGCTCAGGGCCAGCCTGAACCACAAAGCGAGACCCTGTCTCCAAAAACCTAAAAAAAAAAAAATTTGGTCCCCAGTGTGGATATGTTGAGAGGTGATGGGACCTCTCAAGGAACCTAGTGTGAGGTAATGAGAGAGGCAGAGACACAGAGACAGAGCCAGAGAGACAGAGCCAGCTAAGGGTCGTGCCTTGGACAGAACTTGAACAAGAGACTATGAAAGATGATGAAGAAAGGAAAATGGACAACATGAAGAAAGAAAGAAGAGAACTCATTAAACACCTAATCAAGGAGACCTGGAGAACAGGTCGTGGTATCACACAGATTTAGATTGGAGCATAGGCCCTGACACCTTTACCTGTAGACCTCAAGTTAAATGATCTAGGCCTCCTAAAACAAAATACAAATCATAAGTGTCTAATTAAATTAAATGATAAATTTAATTAAGAAACTGACGCATAGCAGGGGCTGAATAACTATTAACGATTATTATTGTTAGTTTTGATTCATGTTATTACTATGATGATCGTGTCTAGCATTATTACCCTCCCACAGTTCTGGAAAGTGGAAACCATAAACTCCCAATTCATACAGGACAAAACTGAGACTCAGCTGGATAAACAGAATAGCTCCAGGGATTCCCAGGTGAGGGGAAGAGTAGAAAACAGAAATTAAATTTTCAGACAAAGTTACTAAGCAGCTGTGACTGTGAGCACTTGAAAGACAGACGTCAGAGAGGAAGGTGAGACTATAAGACCCAGTCACCTTGTGGGGACTCTCAACCACGCTCAGGGCTTGCGACCCATGCCATAACCATTAGCCGGGGGTAAGATTTTTTAGAGAAAAGCATGACCTAGAAAATCACTGTGCCTCTCACGCTGAAGATAATTACCAGGACAAAGGTGAGGGAAGAAAGATTGGTAAAGAGTTTTTTCATGTCCCTGGATGTAATGACAAGGACTGGACAGGGCCTGGGAGACAGCACAGAAACTGAAAGGAAGTGAGAGAAGAAAAACATCGGGGAATGCCGAAGCCCTCAGGAAAAACCCTCCACACTGAGCTGTGGAGTTGCTGTCACACTCAGCTAAGGAGCTTCGGCTCTGTTCGGCTTGGGAACAGGTGCTTTACTGTGCTGTCTTGTCCTCCGACCACAGCACCAGGAAAACAAAAATCCAGGACAGCGAGCATCTTGCCCAAGTGACACACGGTAAAATCCTGGGCTTGAGCCCTGGTCTGAACTGGTCCTCAAATATGAGGCTTCTAACAATGCTCTGTCTTCTCCTGGGAAGCAGGGATCCAGCAAAGGAAGGAGGTCAGAAGCCTCTAGAGATTCTCACCTCAAAGAATTTAAAATTATCTATAGCACAAAGGTGAAAGTAAAATGGGGAAAGTATTTGCTTGTGACCTTGACTTTATAACAGCCATCACTGCCTCGAGCTAAGCAGGAGGTCAGGCGATAAGAAGTGCCTGTCTGGTGTTTAACACAACACCTGGCAGGAAGCAAAAGCACCTAACAATCTCCTAACAATCTCAGTTTCTTGGTGCTGATGTGTGGGAGGAGGGTGTGGGAGCCTTGAGAGTTCCGCTCCTTCCTGTCTCAGTTCTGCTGCGGGTTGGGGGTGGGGGGACCTGAACCAAGGAGTCACCGTCCAGAGAAGTGACTAGTGGGGACCCAAGGGCAGGACTGGAGAGCTGGAGGAGGCTGAGAGTGTCCTCCAGCACAGGCAAAGCGGGGACCAAAAACAAACCAGGAAACCTATATCGTCCGTTTAATTTCAGCAGGCAAAAATATTTTGCATCATTTCGAAGGTTTTTGTTTTTTTGCAGACTTAAGTGTTGTTTTTGAATCCCCCTTGTACACTTCTTGACGTTTAAGAAAACAAGTTATTACAAGCTTATATTATGATGTTAGCCTTCTATGTTACCTTATTAAAGCCACTCAACCTCTCTGAACCTGTTTCTGGACTATGAAATGGGAGTACTATACTTTGTCAGGCAGACTTGAGGATTAAATGAGTGACTAAAGATAAAGCACTTAGAATATGTGGGTGGGAGGCAGGAGTGGGGGAAAGAGTCAGGAGATAGGAAAGGAGACAAGCCTCAATCAGAAAGCCAACCCGGCCCACTCTTGTTGCACAGTGTTTTAGACACACCAAGAAGAAAACAGATGACAGCCCTAAACTTCTTAAATCTCCCTTTTAGGTGTAGCTTGGCTTGGCCAGTTCTGAGGACCCCACACCAACCACTTCCTCAACAGTGCAGTTGCATTTCTAAGTTCTTAAGAGACCACCCACACTCTGCAGCCTGCATCCCAGAGCAGGAAATGTAGGGAAATATGCACTGGTTATCAAGTTCCCTGGAAGGCTCATTTTTATTCATTTACTTTAATTCTAGTTTCATGACAATACTTGCACAAAGTTGACGTTTTGTTCCATGTTCTGCTTCATCCTAGTGGGACCTCATGCTCCTAAGAAAAGAAGATGGATCTGGTATTCATCCATAACGCTGATCTTTATTTCCCTTGTTTCTTATGGTTCTGGTTGACAAATGATACGGTTACCCTCCTTAGGCAGTTCTGGGCAGCGGAAGAATTGTTCTTCACATGGCTGCCTCCACCAACCACAGGCTTCTCTTTCCCAAATGGTTGTCTTCTATACAAAAAAAAAAAAAATTTCAATTACCTGCCCCTTTGTGTTCTTTTTTTTAAAGTAGGAAAATGTTATTGAGAGAAAGCTTCTGCGTAAGAGAGATAGAAGGGGGAACCAGGAAAGGTGGGTAACCCCCACCTTTGTGTTCATTAACAGACACCCTTAGGGCCAAACCCCCATCTCTTTTCCCATTCCAAAGAGATCCAGTCCCCTCTCTCCAGGTCATAGCACTCTTTTCTCTTGCCCGTGAAGAGACAATTCTTCACCCTACTCCTCCTGAACTGATCCATTCTAAATAGCCTCCTTGTGCCAGGCCTGTCATCTTTAGGGAAGATCCTGAAAAACACACACACACACACACACACACACACACACACACACACACACACACTCAATTCACTCAATTTCCCAGAGGTCCTGGCTTTTCTTCCCAGAAATAAGGCAGAAAAAATAACTTTTCATTTCTTTTTCTGAGGGCTACTTAAGTACAACTAGATCTTCATGGCTCAAAATGTATCCAGAATGTAGATTATTTAAATTCACATAAACAGTATTTCCTATTTCCTATGTCAACTCTTCTCAACAAGAACCAAATGTACCATGTAAAGTACTCTAACTTCTTTATGTCCAGATTGGGAAAGTTCCAATCTGGCATATTTCAGATTAGGTCTGTGTGTTCAGGGTGGTATGGCCATAGATACCATAGTATATATCAAAACAAGTTCTGGAGTAAATGACTTCCAGACCCCAGACAACCATTTGCACTGACCTCATGAAAAGCAGCAGACAGTGCTTTTTTTCCATTGTGGTAATTTTTTCAGGATAATTGCCATGTTCTACCTCTAGCAACTCATAGCTATTTGGATTCACCTTTTTTTTTTTTTTTT
>PVIR01041208.1:0-12886 GCA_004026965.1 Petromus typicus
GTATGTTGCTCTGACTGTCGGTGGCCAGAACTCAGCAAGCAGGTGGCACCTGCGTGTCTAGGTCTGGGTCACCCTGGGACACCTCACTCTCCAGGACGTGGGCTCCACAGCCGCGCGTCCACCAGCACTTCCTGCAGCAGTTAGCATGCTCCCTTTCGGTGCGCACGTCCCGGTGGCCTCGGCCCTGAGCGGCTGTGCGGCGTGAGCTGTGGCTGGTGCAGTCAAGGAGCTGAACTTTGGACTGAATTGAACTTGTGAGAAGTAAACATTTCATTAGTCCAGGCTCTTGGTACATAGTGTTTACATTCCTGTGAGGAGCGGCCATGTGCACATACACATCTTAATTTTTTATCTTCTTTGTCTCCATCTTTTTACCCCCTTTCTCTCCCCTCCATGTCTTGACCCCTTCTTCATTTGAGAAAGATCTGTTACCTATTGTTTATTTTCCTCTTTATTCATAATTGGAGCTTCTCGTGTAAGAGAAACCATATGATATTTAAATGTCTGTTTGTCTCACTTATTCCTCTTAGTATTATGGTCTCAAAATCATGTTCCTACAAATGACTGGGGTTCATCCTTCTTTATGGAACAGTAGGACTCCATGTTATGTAAATACCACATTTTCTTCATCCATTCATCTACACATGGACATATACGTGGCTTTCAAGACTTAGCTATTATGAGTCATGCTGCTATAAATATGAGTGTGCATGGATCACTGTAACACACCATCTAACTCTTTCAGGAAGGTACCTAGAAGGGGAATAGCTGGGCCAGATAGAATTTCTAGTTTTAATTATTAAAAGTAAGATTTAAGCAGTGCTTAGTGGCTACTGTATCAGACAGTATAGCTCTGTAGCTTCTCTTGATACTCTGTATCATTTTCTGCTTTCTACTTATTCCCCTTCTCTCTCTCTCTCTCTCTCTCCCTCCCTCCCTCTCTCTCTCTCACTCTTGCAAGATGTAGGCTTTCTGTTCTCTAAAGTCCTGTCTGTCTGCTCCAGCACTGTGACCCACTGGATGTGCAGTAAACCCGCTGAGTATGGTTTCTTTTAGTAGAAGATTCTTGGTGGTGAATTATGAATAATCTGTGACAAATAAAATGATCTGCTACCGATTATATCACTAGTTTTTTACACTCCTTCAAAATAGTTTTTACCTTTTAGTAAGATAAAGCCCATATCCTCAAAGGTAAAGAAAGTACTTGTAGAGAGTTTTGGAACCACACCCCCTGGGTTAAGATCTGAATTTTGTAGATTAGTTGTCAACTCTTGGGGAAGTTATTTGACTTTTCAGAATCTGTTTTCTCATCTGCCCAGACTTGCAATATAGCTTAGTCATTTTTGTATGAAAAACATGTAGGCCAAAGCTCAGCACGTTGGTGTGAACGGATGTTCACAGACTGCTTTCATTTCCTAGCACAGTACTCTCCCCAGCAGGCCCACAGTAGCTGTGCCTGAAAGAATGAATGATGAATGAATGAATGAATTAGTGGGTTAGTTTTGCCACCAGGTGGCAGTACAGCCTCACTTATAAGGCTTGAACCCAAAACACCAACCTTTCTCAGATTCCAGGAAACTCCTTCCACAGATGCTCAGTGTCAAGAAAAATTGGCTCTTGCTGCAGCATGGAAGAGAAAGACCTCCCCTCTCTGCCTTCTCTTCTGCGGTAGACATCTTCTCTTTCCCCCATTGAATACATATTACTCAACTGGTGCTACCTTGGCTAAATACCACAGAGTAGGTGGCTTGAACAATAGTTACTTTCTCGAAGTTCTGAAGGTCAGAGTTGGTGATCCAAGTTCCAGAAGGGTTAGCTTCTGGCCAGGACTCTCCACCTGGCTGAAGGCAGCCACCTTCTTGCTGTATCCTTCAGGACTTTGTGCTGTGCTGGGGTGGGGGATGGGATCACTGCTTGTTCTCTGTCTCTGTCTCTCTCTCCTACTGGACACTGAACCCATTTTCAGCCCCTTTCATTTTTATTTTGAGACAGGGTCTCACTAAATTACTAGACTACCCAGACTAAACTCAAACTTGTGATTCTCTGTTTTAGTCTTGCAGAGTGCTAGGGTTACAGGCACTCAGCATCAGGCCTGGCTTCTTGTTCTTCCTATGCGGGGACAGTTCTAGCAAATTAGGTCATGACTTGTGGCCTCATTTTGCCACAAGACCTCAGGAAGTCGCTGTCTCCAACTATAATCAACTTTAGGGCTGAGGTTTCAATTTATGTATCAGTAAAGGAGATAGTCCATAACACTCACCCACAGTTCCTAAGAATGGGGCTTTTCTTCCTTACTCCCTATCAACCCTGTCTCTTAATCTTTGTAAGGATTTTCCAGAACTAAGTTACTGTTGGTTGACAAAAGAACAACTCCAGAGGCTCCCACTGGTACCATAGTTGGTGCGGACTTACGTGTTTAGTCAACACTTTTGCGGTAGATTATGATGACGTGTCTTTAGGACCAGGACTCTTTCTAATCCACATAGTCGTGTTGCTCCTTTCTTTTCCTCCATGGTCTTCCATGTTGCTCTTTGCCTTCTCTCTGTGCTTGTTCTCCTCTTCAGGTTGAACCCGCCCCGTGTCCACAAAGATACTTCATTCATCACACCACACATTTACCTGGTGGGCCAGCCTCTCCACGGTACCTTTAAACCAGCCCATCCTTCCACATGAGAGGGTCGGTATCCATTGGAGTCAACCTCCAAGGTGCACGGATCTTCCGTGGCCTACCTTTACCCTGGGGTAGATATCAGGACCCAAGGAAGAGGGAGGAGGTACACGGCACAGCAGCATAGGTTAATATTTATCAAGTACTCACACAGTTCTAAGCCCTCACTATGTATGACATCCAGTCATCAAAATGACATTCTCATTTTCTAGAGGAGAAAGCTAAGCAGAGACTTCTAACTTCTTCCTAATTGGCACTTCCTCTTCCATTCTCTAGGAAACAGAAGCTCCTGGATTTTATCTGAGCATATGGCTGCCTAAGCATTGTGTACATTTCCCAGCTTCCCTTGCAGTTTGATACAGCCATATGACCAAATTCTGGCCAATTGGATGAGAGTAGAAACGATGCTTGCAGTTTCAAGGTTCCATCCAGAAGGAAGTTGAAGGCCTCCCAGAACTTTTTCTTGCCCACATGCTTGCATGGGAATGGGGTCAGAGTGAGCAGGCTTGGACTGTGAGAACAAAGAGCACAAGTGAGGAAGAGCAGCAGCGGCACATCTGAATGAGCTTGCTGGCTGAGCTTAAGAGCCAAGCCACATTGTGCTGGCAGCAAATCTCTCTTTAGATTACTATGTGAGCAAGAAATATGCTGCTATTCTCATTGAGTCCCTATTCCTCACTGTTCTTCTCAGCTTTTATTCTACTATGGAGAGCTTAAGTAACACTCTCAAGATCACACTGCTAAAAAATGGCACAAGACTTGAATCCAGAGACTAAGCTCCTAACCACTCGCCATACAATGACAATGTCTTGTTCCTTAAAAGTTTGTGACCTCTGGGTAAGAAAACACCCTATACCGGGCATGGAAGGAGATGGAGGTGGAGCATCAGACATCCGTCCCAGTGTCCTCGCTGACTACCAAGAGCCTCCCTACCTTGCCCTGTTTGGGGAACTAGAGATGTGGCCAGCAGTAAACGCAGTGTAAGAAAAGCAGCGCAAAAAACCACATGACCCATGGAAAGCTTGGGACTGATGAGGGCAGAGAGAAAGTGGGATACGGGACACGGGTGAAATGTGGCGAGATGGGATGGCAGAGATAAGAGCCTTTTCATTCCGGGAACAGAATGTTGGGAAGGAAAACAGTAAGCTGTGTTGCTTTGGTGGAAGGTGTGGCCGGCAGACTAATGCCCTCCTGGGCCTTGCAGAGACCCAGTTCCTACAACCTTCATGGTAAAAAGAATTTGTAGATGTGCCTAAACTGGGGATGTTGATGTGCCGGAGCCAGCTGTCACCTGTCAGACAGTCCCTGAATGCGAGAGTGGGGATTGAGAAAAAAAGACAGACAAGAGATAGAGTTGGGAGGGCACCCAGCGGTGCTGAGAGCTGAGCTCTCAGTGCTGAATGCACCGAGTTTATTTTCTCTTTGTCTTTTTATACAAATAAACTTAACAAGGAGCATCCCTTGCCATGACCTTCAGCTACTCACAACTGCTTTTATTTACCAACCACGTTTTGGTCTTAATTGGTTACTACAGCAAACACCTGCACAGATCTTGTTGTTGTCAGAGGTTACAAGTCAGCTTATCGCTCTCCACATGTTGAGATGGGGAGGTTATCTTGGGTAATCTCATCAGAGGGGGCCTCGTAAGTAGAGATGAAGGCATCGCTGTATCTCCGGCATTAAAGATAGAAGTCAAGCCCATGGGCCAGGGAGAGCAGGCAGCTGCTAAGAGCTAGAAAAGACAACAAACCCTCCCTGTGTTTTCCAGAAGAGTGAATCCTGCCCTCATCTTAACTGTAGCCAAATCGAACCCATTTGGGGACTCTGTTCTCCAGACATGTAAAATAATAAGCCTGTGGATTTTTAAAGACCAAGTTTGTGGCCATTTGTTGGAGAAGTGGGAGGAAGTAGTACAGGATGTGCGACAGTCCAGGGCCCTGTGGGAAACGAGTGACATACATGAAGAGTTCCTTGGATGAAAGTTTAATGTGACTGTATTTTACAGGGTCCAGGCAGCCTTATGGGTGAAAATAAGGGAAAGGAAGTGCCACAGGACCTATAGCAGGAAGCCAGCACCACGCTGGGGCCAGAAGGCCAGGAGAAGGGAGTGAGGGACAGTGTTCAGGGTCCTGAGAGCTGGGCTCGGAGAAGGGGTGCCAAGAGAAGCTGCTGCCAAATGGCTATGGCTCAGACACACCCCACCCCAGGTGTGTCTCCTACATGCAAGACAAGACGTTTGGCCCTAAGCAGAGATTCACACTGTCTCCTTACTCAGCCTCTAAGGTCAGCCCAGATAATGTGGCTGTCCTTTAATATGAGGCACTAGGGAGGAGATTGGTTCTAGCCCCTCCACACCCACGTGGCTAGCTCATACCCAAATCCCTTATGTAGTTGCATATTATCTATCACATCTCCTGCATACTTTAAATCATCTTCAGATTACTTTCTAATACCTAATGCAGCACAAATGCTATGAAAATAATTTCTATACAGTATTGAATAACAACAAGAAAAGGGTTTGTTCTTGTTCAGTACAGATACGATGATTTTCTTGAATATTTTTAGCCCAAGGATGGCTGAGTTCCCGAAGCAGAGGGCTCAGTGTATCTGCACTTGACTTCATGATGCAGGAACTCAAATATCCCTACTGGTTTGTGTGCTTTTCACTCTTGATTTAGCTTTGATTTTGGTTTGAGTACACAAAAATGGTTTCAATGATTATGATTTATGCTTTTTGTTTCCACAGTCCTCTTTAATGGAAAAAACATACGTAATTAGATCATACAGTATAAATAGAAATGCAGTTATCCATGCATACAAGAGTCTAGCTAATTGGCAAAAGCTATAAGTGGAGTCCCTCCATTCACGGTGGGCCAGTGAGCCACGTATTTCAGGCAAAGTAGCAAGGGGAAAATCTAAAGTTCCTCTAGCTCTAATAACGTGGTGGTTACCTTAATCCCGTGCTGAGAGTCATGAGGCAGAATGCGTAGAGGGGAATGAGTACTTCGATCTTTTCTTAGTTTGCTTCTTGGTAAATCAGTTTATATTTTCAAGCCAAATCTCACCTTTCAGTTTCCTGTTAGCTCTGGTCCTCTGTAAAGTTTACTTTTGCCTTTTCCTCTCTGCCCTCAGGCAACCAGTGAGCACCATACCTTTTGTTTTCTAGGTTTAAGTGAAACAGCACACAGAAATGAGTTTCGTGATGTGTCACTGTGGTCCTCTCCTACCATGGTACATTAATCTGGGTCTCTATTTTCTCCCAGATTTTTCCTTTGTCCCTTGATCCATATTAAATACATTTACATTTGAAGTCTAGTGGCTATCTAGATGGAAACAGTGTGATTCTGTAAAAGAAAAAATACAGTAAAATAATCACAATCAATTGGAAGGACAGTCATTTTGCCCAGTTCAATAGTGTTTAGAATCTGTCAGATGGTCATTACTTTCCGCTGCTTCTGCTTCTTCTCTAACCAATAGATATTCTAAGCAAATTCAAGTCTATTTTTATAGATGAAATTAATGAACTGAACAGAATAACTAAAAAAAAATTTTAAACCTAAATGAGCCCATTTGGATCTCACTCATGTTTGCCACGATGTGGGTATGAGTTGGTCTCAAGTTCATTGTTCCAGTCAATAGTGGGGGAAGGTTTGCTAGAAAAAAAATGTAAACAACCTACTTAAGAAGTCTAATGGCTTCGGAACACTTGAAAAATTTTTGACTGTATCAATTTACTCATTAATCAATTACTTTGCTGAGGATCTTCAGTGCTTCTGACTTCATTGACATGTGCACAGGACTTTGTAGATCACAAAGCATTTCTGTGCATCAGAATTTTGTTCTCGCTCTACAGAAGCATTTATCATTTCTTCATTTGGCAAATATCTTGCTGAACATCCACTATGTGACTCAGGTACTGAAAAACTGACTGTAGACTTAAGCCAGGGCCTATATCCTGTAGTCCGGGGCTGCCTAACCTCCTCCTACCCCTCCAGAGAGCAAACTGGAGGGTTCTGTGAGGCCAGAACAACTCTGAGAGATGAGCGCTTTTGTTATCTTCACCTCATAGACAAGAAAAAGAAGAATTAGAAGACATTTGCTTAGGTCATATATCTAAAAAGTGGAAAAACCGGACTTTGGTCCAGGAGTGTTTAATTCTCACTACTGCCTTCTGCCTCCTCCTCTGCTGACTCCCAATGGTTACTGAGCCCCAGAAAATATGTGAGATCCATTAAGGGTGGGGATTTTGTACTTAGCTTTTTTACTACTGTATTTCCAGAGCCTAGTACACTTGGGCACGAGGCACATTCTTAATACATGTGCATTAGTCAGCTTTCCCAGTGTTGAGACTAAATACCTGACATCTAGAACTCACTCAAAGGGTGGTGTATTTGGCTCATGGGTTGGGGCATTCAGTCCATGGTAGGCTAGCTCCAAAGCAGGAATGTCATGGCAGAGGGGCCTGGTGGAGCAAAGCTGCTTAGCTCTTGAGGCCAAGAGGCAGAGCAGAGGAACAGTGCCAGAGAGGATGGGGTGAGGGGCCATACACAGACCCTATGGCCAGGCTTGCAAGACCCACCCAGACTCACCCAGAAGTGTGTGACACCAGTCCTCTAGGCAACATGCCAGTCAGACTGACAATTAAGCTTAAACATCAGAATAGTAATATTGGATAAATTAACTAATAAAGAGGATTGGACAGGGCCTCCGTTTGATAACTTATGACTTGATATTTTCTGCTGTTCATAGCTGACATTATTGGTTGCCTATCCTCCTGCCATTGCCCTATCAGTCCTGTAAGGATAGCTCTGAGGTCATGTCCATACTTCTCAACTAAGTCTCAAGGAAGGGGAGGATCTTGGTTGACTGGAGGTTGTGATTCTTACCTGAAGATGGTTTGGCAATGTCTGGAGATGTTGGTGGCTACCACAACAGGAAAGAATTCTGTGGAGAGTCCTGAGTTGCAGCTAAACATTCCACAGTGCACAGGACAGTCCCCCATAACACAAGACTGTCTGGTCCAAAATGTCAATGTGCAGAATTTGAGAATCTTGGTCCAAGTCATATTTTGGTTCTGTTGTTGCTCATGGAATTAATGGTTCACGCTGGTCATGTTAAGTGATTCTGGTCAATGAGGCATGAGCAGAACTCCCTCAGGAGGCATAGCATAAAATGCTAATTTCCTCCTCTGTTCATTTGCTTGCTTTCATTACAGATTTCAATTCCCAGACTTCTTTGCAGGGCATGGACACATGACCAGGCTTTAGCCAAGGGAATTTGAGAAAAAAAAAAAAAAAGATGAATCTAATTTCTAGAGCCTATTTTTAAAAAAGGAGATTCCCTTTGCCCTGTATAGCCCATTTTTATAAACTAGAAGGCAGTATTTGTTAACTAATATCAAGCAAGTATATGATTCTGGAGAAAGGCAGAGCTTAATAAGACAGAAAGACTTACATATGTTAAACTGTATATATGAAGAAAATAAACTTCTGGTTTGAAGTTTCATTTTTAGTCTTTTTAAAAAAAATTTATGCTCTCTAATAATATGGAGTCCATCTGGGAAAGCGTTTCTTGAGTGATAAAACACACACGCACACGCACACACACAGGTGGAAAGGGTTGTTCATTCAGAGTGTTGTGGAGTTTGTAAGGAATGTCTGGCACAATGGCTGCTATCTTGTGACCATGAAAGGAGGTAGCCACAGGGCCACAATTAACCTGAAATTGTAATCAGAAGTTGGTGAAAAACTCAAATCTTTCTTGATTAAACCACTGAATTGACCAACTTTCTGTTCACTCTACGTCAGCACTTATTAACTAAGATAACAAATTTTCTGTATCCTGTAGGCCATTTAGAAGTTTGTCTTCCCCCTTCACCCATGACACCCTTATCATGATTCCTTTTGCTAGACTGAGGGTCTCCTGCTCAGTTGCTGGTCCCTGTAAGGCTTTCTTCTTGGAGAGTAGAATAATCACACTGAGCAGGTGGGATGAAGAATCTAAGGCTGATGACCAGAAATCAGGAACTGGATTGCGATGGAAGATACTGCAACCTGTGATTGGCCAGGAGACCAACAGATGTTGGAATCTAGGGAGTACCTTTCCACATCAATGGCGCCTCCTAGCGTTCGGTATTACACCACCTGCGTGACCATAGCAGGCCACCCAGATCAAAGGATGCCCAAGTCCAGCGTCTTTAACCAGTTCCATCTTTGTCGCTTCTGCCAAGGTCTTTGCCCTATCCTGTACCTCTCCCTGGACACTCCCCAAGCCACTGAGCTTACACTAAAAAGATTGTGAGGTCAACAAACTCCTTAGACCATCTTAAAATGAAACCAATCTATGACCTGAGAGAAGAGGCAGTTTTTGTAGTGCAGAAGCATTTCAGTTTGGTCAGATCCCAAGTGATTCTTGGCTTTATTTCCTGCTCAAGTGGCGTTCCGTTTAGAAAATCCCTGCCTGTGCCTAGGACTTCAAGAGTTTTACCTATTTTTTCTTCTAGCCAGTTAAATGTTTTTGTTTTAATATTTAGATTGCTGATCCATTTAAATTTTAGTGAAGTCCTTGGTGAGATATGAGTCTAGATTCAGTCTTCTGCATATACATAGCAAGTTTTTCCAGCACTATGTATTAAAAGGGCTTTCTTCCAGTGTATGCTTTGGGCCTTTTGTTGAAGATCAACCAACAGTAAAAAGATAAGCTACTGAATGGTAAAAACTTTTCCCAGTTATTCCTCAGACATGGGACTAATATCCACAATATACAAAAGCTTAAAAAAAGGAAAAATATCAGACTTCCCTCCAAAAAAAAAGACCCAATCAGAGAATGAGAATGTGAAATAGACACTTCACCAGAGAACTACAAATGGCCTGGGCCAGGGGTTTAGCTCAGTGGTTCCAGCACCTGCCTCACAAGCAAAAGGTCCTGAATTTGATCCTGAGTACTTAAACAAAAGATCACAAATGGCCATGAAGAAATGCTCAACATCACTGGCCATTAGAAAAACACAAATGAAAACAATACTGAGATTCTATCTCACTCATCATCTATCTTGATGATGGAAAGAATATCCATCATCAAGAAATCAAATAGCAAATGCTGGGGAGCATGTGGTAGAAAGGAAGCCTTCCGTGTTTGCAGGGAAGGTAAGCTGGTAAAACTAGTGCTAGTGAACTAGTACACTGTGGAAATCAGTCCTGAGATTCCTCGAAAACTTAAACTAGAGATTCTTTTTTACCTAGCTGTTCCTTTCCAGGTATCTTCCTGAAAGACTTAAAGACATCGTGCTACACTGATCGATGCTTACAAATATTTATAACAGCACAAGTCATAATAGCTAGATCTTGGAAGTAGCTTATATGTCTATCAACAGATCAATAAATAAATAAAATGTGATTTTTATACACAATGGAGCACTACTCTGCTATGAAGAAAAATACACTTGAGGCATTTGTTGGAAAAAGGGATGCACCTTAAGACTATAATGTTAAGTAAAATAAGCTTAAATGAAATCAGACACAAGCTTAAATAGTACTTGTTTTCTCTTATATGAGAAACCCAAATTATAAATAAACCATAAATAATAAGAAGTAGGGAGCTAGAGTGGGTAGGGAACAAGAGGTATAGGGGCAGAGAGGATGAGAATGTGCCATGCACGGGCGCCCTCTCCACCCAAGGAGCAGATACATCAGGTACTATAAGCAGGACTAATACCAAACAGTCTTTAAAACAGAGAGAGTGGTGGCAAGTCCCCTCTGCCGCCCCCCCTGCCCCCGGGCAGATAAGGTCATTTGCCCTCTTCTGCTTTTCGCCATCTGTGCACCCACTGCTGAGCGCCGGGCTGAGGTGAATTTCCGGTTACTTCCTGTGCAGCTGGTTCCTACTTTTGGACTCACTCGCATTGTTTGCCAGACCAGCTAATGAGTCTCCCAGTCCCCGAAGTGTCCCAGGGAAGCAATATCATAACCTGCAGCTTCTCCTGAGCACTGTGACTCCAAGTGCCTACCGCAGGACAGGAGTCATTTGCACACAGCTCTCTGACACTTCCTTGAGAGACACACCTGTGCCCCAAGACAGCCTGACACAAGACAGGAAGCAAGGCCAGAGCAGATTTAAGAGGGAGACATTTAAGGATAACAGACGCAAAAACAGCAACTGTACTTTCTGAGAGGAGAGCAATAAAGACTTTATCTTAATTCTCGTCGGTACGAAAGAAATCTTGTCGGAGTAAAAAAGTTGAATTGCTCTAAGTATCGTCTAGACTAGGATGCATGGTCGTTTGAGGAAATTCTCCCGGTTCTATGCATGGAGGCCCCAGTTGGGCCCTCATGCACCTGTAGGAAAGGTGTCCACCTTCGGACGTACTTACCTGATATTTCCTCGTTGCATTTCTTGGAATTCTGCATCTTCTCTGATACCTAAACCAAGTGTCCACAAGACCGGAAAGATTTATGGGGTGGACACAGGTGGAATGGAGATTCTTGTTTCTTCACTTCTCCGCTCTTCCAACCATAGCTGCTTTGCATCCAGTGATGCTTGGATGGGGGAGAGCTCAGCTCCCCTTGGTGGCTGGGGTGGCAGGTGAGTCCCAGGCCCAGGACAAAGCCCATTGGAGACAACAATGAGGCCACTCTAGGCAGATGGCAGGGGAGGCATATTTCCCATCAAAATCAGGGCTGTCATTACTTGGATGAGTTAAAGGAAACACACAGAGTATGCAGCCCTTATGGGTCAGCTGGAACCACTTGTGGGCTTCTCTTCAGGGCTTGGGGGAAGCCAGTGCTCAGGATGTGCCCACTCAGAGAAGGGTCACTGTGCTCTGTGCCACCCTGGCAGCTCCACCTGTACCTCTCCAGATCTTCTTGCTTTGCTCCTTCTCATGCATTCTTTGCAAAAAGGAGGCTTACCGACTAGCAAACCTTGAACAAAGGGGCTGCAAGCTCAGGCCAAGCTGAGAAGCGTCTGGCTTTGTGGTGAGCTGGAGACCTCTGTCGGCAGCCGGGAGGAAGACAGGAAGCTGGAACCGCCAGAATAATAAAGCAAACTGCAGCCAGCCAGTCACTGCAGGAAGTAGCCATGGTCTCCACAAATGCCTCTGCACCAGACCTTACATGTGTACAACCAGGAAACCTGGCCCCACTGGGAGGAGAGTTGAGGAATTCTTTGAGAAGGGAAGAAAGGCAGGAAACCTTAAGGCACTTTGTAGCCAAGGGCAGATAAGGGGCCCACCCCAAAAGATTCACTTGCTCAGTCTGAACCCAGAAACTCAAGGCCGACTGGGTCGTGACTGACGCCTCTTCTCTTATCTGACTGCCCGAGAATGTGCTCTGTGAGGCTGACATCTCACAGTCCACCTTTCATGGTCCGATGGGCCCTTGCCAGTTGTGTGCCCAGAGCAGCACCGCCCTTGCTGTCCAGGCAAGCCCTGGCTCGAAGCGGGCCCTTCTTTGTGGACTGGGGACTCTGCACACACACACTCGACTCTGTGGAGCTCTTCCACTTGTGTCTCCATTTTTTCAAGTCAGTGACATACGTGTATCCAGGGCTGCAAGCCAGCCCTGTGCATGGGCCAGACACCAAGCATGACCTCCACTTCCCTTATCCTTTCTTCAGTCCCACCAGGTGAGACAATCTTTCCATACCTGAAGACACCAAAGGGATGCATAGGAGACTCTACCTGGTGGGTGTGGCATTTTCTTTGAGGGTGACGAAAATGTCCTGAATATGAAGAGAGGCAGAGGCACTTTCCATCTTGTGACTGTACTCAATGCTACCAAAATGTACATTTAAAGATGGTGGATATTCTACAATGTGAATTTCACCACAATGAAAAAGGTAAAATGTGTTTTCTAACAATGCTGGCCCAGATCTCAGGCAAACAGGTTCAGGGAAATAGTCTTGGAGGAGGAATGAGGAAGTGCCCGAGGGTTTCTGCTGACATTGCCTTCCTGGTGGCCAGGTTCAGGGAGTGAGTCAGAGGGCTGCAAAGAAGAGAGGAGCCCCTCCTGTCAGCAAGTGAAGCAGGCTTCTTCTCCAAGGTGATAGTTAGCACTGAGCTAAAAGAGTGTGAAGGGCAGTTATTATAGAACAGCATTTCATTTTGTAGTGTCTTTTCTTCCTGTTTGGTGACAACAGGTCACTCAGGTTCCCTGAATGGAAGGTGTAGCTCATCTCATATGCAGATAGTGCAGCACCTAGAGGAGTCGCAAGGCTAATTGG